>JABUQX010121184.1:12500-34737 GCA_015478945.1 Trachelipus rathkii
AATTATTAAGCTTATTTATTTGTATTTCACAGTGTAATATATATATAGTAATATATAATATATTTAGTATATAATATATATATGATATATATATATATATATATATATATATATATATAATATTACTATATATATATATATTAATATTGCATACGGGCGGGCTGACTTGGACCACTTTAGCGTGAAAACTTCGTCTCTGACTTTCCCTAATGTACCTTTGGACCATTTTTTTTCTTTCTGAAAATCAAGGTCATATATATCATAAGCAAAAAAAAAATAATAATGTAATTCTACATAATAATAGTTTTATTAAAGTTTAAATAACGCTCATTCAGCCTGACCTTGGGAGGGGTGAATCGGACCACCATTAAGGGGTGAATCTAGCATGATTTTAAAAGCCTACGTATCAACGTATAAATTCAATTTATATTTTAATTGTTACTTAATTATAATAATTTATGATTAATAATATAATAAGTAATATAATTGTCAATTATGATACATAAAATAAGAATAAAATGTGGTGGCCCAAATTTCACCCCTCCCTTCCCCATTCGTGGGACAAATTGACACTTCTTGGACGAAGTGTACTCCCAAATAATTTTCCAATTTTTTAATTTTAATTTTTACTTAATATAAATAAAAATGTCAATAATAATACATAAAATAAGAATAACAATGGTGGTCCGATTCCACCCCATCATCAATTTTTACGGCGGGCGGGGTGAATCAGACCAAGTTAGGCCCCGTGATTTAGCCACTGGTACTGTTTAGAACAAAAATTTACTTTGCCAGTTTAAAGCTAACATACTCAAGTGTATGCACTGAAAAAATAATTAAAATCATTCACACATTTTTTATTTTTAATGAACAAAGTTAAAAAAAACTCACAGTTTTCAAAAAAAAAAAAATTCTATGAAGGCACCTTTTATCCGTATGTTTCAAGTGGGAAAAATAATATAAAAACTCTCTCTATGAATTAAAGACAATCTAAATAAAACTTGTAGTACTACCGCGTGGCTATTGAATGAGCAAAAAAAAAAAACTTTTTTTTTTATTTAGAGTGGACCAAATCACCCCTCAAAAAAAGGTGGGCCTGGTCACCCCACCCGACACTATGGGGTGCACATCCTCAAAGCATCTCTAAATTTCTGCTACATGTAGCTTCTGCACCTTCACCCATCTCTTAAATCTGAAAGCGACAAATAAGAATTTACTAATTTAACATTCTCTTCTCTCCATATTGTTGATTGATAATAATTACTTATAACGATATTTTCACACTTTACTCTTTGCTTAGCACATGGCAATTTTATCCCTTGGGGCCTATTCTATTCATTTTTTCTAAATTTAATTTCTCTTTATTGTTCTTTCATGTTTCACAACATCAATTCTTGAATATCTACTCAACACCCTTGTTTAATTTCATGTCTCTCTTTAAGGTCATCCTATCTACTTTAATATTGAGATACATTGTTTAACTCGGTTAATTCCTCCCATATAGCCTTAAGGTATATAACATTTGTTGGCGCTTTATTTTGAGAAAATACTTTTTCAGTAACTAAATGGTTAACTCTTATGGTAGCAAGTGGTTAGTTCACATACAGCATTTAAAAGAATGTTAGACACATGTATGAATAATCCTACTATGGTATAGTTTATTCAGAACCAATTTTGGCTAAATGTTTGCACATATCTACATCATTTCAAAAAGTCAGGGGTTCTCTAATGATTAATTTATAACAATTTAATTGTTTTATCAAAACAGGAAGATTTTTGCCTCATTCTCAAATATTTTTGACGAAGTAAATTTCGAGTTGATAATGGATATTAAAAGTGAAATTGAAATCAAGGATGAACTCTTAGAAAGTTGCGAAGACATCAGAAATAATGGTCAAAGCTTTCAACAAGGTTCTGAATTGGAAGAAATTCAGGTATAAATAAGCATTATTATTATTATTATTATTATTATTATTATTATTATTATTATTATTATTATTATTATTATTATTATTATTATTATTATTATTATTATTATTATTATTATTATTATTATTATTATTATTATTATTATTATTATTATTATTATCCCTCCATTAACGTAACCCACCTTGTTGTGGTGGGAGGATCAGATACATTTTTTGAATTGTATCTGCAAAGATTCACGTTACTGTTTTTAGTTGACTTTTCCCCCCCTCTCTTTGTTTCGTGGTCATCCTACTTTCCATTTACTGTTCTATAGTATCTACAGTATTATTTTATTATTATTATTATTATTAACTATATTATTATTATTATTATTATTATTATTATTATTATTATTATTTTCTTATTGTCATTGTACTTATTTTTCGTATTTTTATTGTTCTTGTTTTTTTTCTTTTTCTTCTTCTTCTTCTTTTCTTCTTCTTTTTCTTCTTCTTTTTCTTTTTCTTTTTCTTATTTTTCTTTTTCTTTTTCTTCTTCTTCTTCTTCTTCTTCTTCTTCTTCTTTTCTTCTTCTTCTTCTTCTTCTTCTTCTTTCTTCTTCTTCTTCTTCTTCTTCTTCTTCTTCTCACCGTCCCTTCCCCAGTTATATCCTTCTCATCCTGCCTTCTGTATTACTACCTACGTATTTCCTGTATCTCTCTTCTGAGAGCTTTCCCCATTCTGCCTGAATCTGGTGACCATTGAAGCGTTAGTCTGTCATATCAATGCCCATTTTGTCTCTCCCTCCGTGGTGAGGGAACAGGTCAAACACCGGTTATTCTCGCCTTTTTCTCGCGGCCTGCCTATTGTTGGGACCCGAACACTTAGGTATATACATCTTTTGCTTCATGGCTAATTTTCTTCACTCTTAGGGACTGAAAACGCTATCTGTCGGGTCTACCCAGTCCTCTTGGCCAATTATTGGCGATTACTCTTCTTCCATAGGATTCCCACATGCTGAAGGGGAGGTCAGAGGAGGTATTGGATGAGACCTATCGCGGTCGTCCTTAGGGTAGAGTGCACTGTCTCGGTGTGTTGACTGTTGAGGGTTGGGGTTTGCTGCTAGTGGAACATGAGGAGAGAGGAAGTCTTCCCCGCTCGTCCGTCGTCCCCTCCACCTCTTTGAAATTCGAATTGTCCCTCGAGCATCTGACATTCTCTGCCGCGGATACCTACCGAGAATTTGACTACGGACGCCACACACTTTTTTCCAAAGTACCGATGACACCATTCCTACTTGTCCTTCTCTTCCATCTTCCCTATCCTTTGATCGGCGGCACCTTGCTGCTAAGAAATATGGCAGGAGTTGCGCAGCATGGAAGAATGTTCAAATGTGGAGTGTGACTTGGCACGCCTCCTCAGAGACCTCTCTTGTGGTGGCCAGAAACCCCCACTCATAAGCAAGGAAGTCAACACATATCCCTGCTGCATGATCTTCTTCCTCCAGGATTTGACATTCCGGCCAGTGGATCATCGAGCGGCTCACGGGATCTTCAGAATTTATCCTCTGAAATGACTGTCAAATCCAATACATAGTAACTATCATCACAGTTCTCCCTGAACATTGATTATATTACCTATTATGCACGTTTTCTGAAATAGAACTGTCGCGGATATTTTGCTAATTACGAAGAACTAGAAGAACTAGAAAGATAACTTGCTGCTTATCTGCCGCTGGTTGTTTGTTTACAGGAGCTACAACTTCGCTACCAAGATCTTTTCCAACCTTTAAAGTACAGGGAACTCCTTATTTCCTTGAATCATGAAGCCAGCGTCAGAGGGGTGGCAGCGATTCTGCTTCGCGAATCTGTTCCATATACTGAACTTTCCCTCTCCACCCTATACATGTCGTAGCAGCTCGTATCCACCTTGAAAGACCACTTACACTGTGCTCAGTGTACCTTGCGCCCAGCTGTAAATATACCAAGAAGGACCATGTCGATTTCTTCAAGAGTCTCCCACAGCACATGTTAGTCCTCGACGACTTTAACCTCCGCCACCCCTTGTGGGGAGAATATGTTACATACCCCAATCCCGATTGGATATTGGGTATTTTGCAGGATTTTTCATTGGGTTGTCTCAATGCTGGTCTTCCAACATTTGAACGTTTTGAAACGGGCATTTTTCCTGTGTTGATGTCTCGTTGTGTTGAACTCGGCTTTAGATCGTTTTGGGGAGAAAGGTCGGTTTTCCTTTGTGGAAGTGACTATCCTTCAGCCCCAGTCCGCAACAACAGCTTCTTTCTAGTGGGCGATACGACAGAGTGGACTGGTCTTCCTTACATCAGGTCACTTACTTTCCTGCAACTATCCTGTTCCTGTCACTGGCGGATGCCTTCATCTACTTTCAGGAAGCAATCCTTCGGGCGGCAACGGACCATATACCCCGTTTATCTGGGACCCGAAAATCGACGACTCCCTGGTGGAACCAGGAAGGTGCTCGGGCTAATCGGGAAAAGCGTAAATTATATAGGTTGTATAAACAAACTCCCACACCTTTCAATTTGATTCTTTTAAAAGCTTCAGCAGCCCACTCCCGGCGTATTACTCGAGGAACGAGGAAGCAATATTTTCGTAATTCTTCTACGCTTGTTTCATCGTTCCATAAGGTTGTGCGAAAATTTTCGCGAAAACTCCATACATATCTACCAATCCTCTTTGCTTACGGCCCGCATACCTCTGATGTTATCTTTGCTCCCGGGGTCGTGGCGGACGAGTTGGCCTATCACTTCGCTTCCTGCTCCAGTGGCTCCCGATATCAAGAGCCTTTTCGTTCTGAGCACCTGCGGGTGGAGACTCCAGACTTTCCTGCTCCCCCTGCAGAAGACCTTCCATACAACATTATTCACCAGAGCAGAGTTCCAGGACCCCTAAAGCTATCCATGGATGGAGCGCCTGTCCCTGGCGGCATTTCATTTTAGATGCTAATACATGTTCATCCTTCTGCCACTGCATTCCTTATCAGCTTATATAATAGAATATGGCGGAGAAGGTTTTCCCTTCTGTCTGGTTTACTGCATATATCGTCCCCATTCCCATACCTGCCATCGACCCTATTTCTTCCGATAACAATCGCCCTTTTTCATTAACCTACAACACATGCAAGCTCAAGAAGAGATTGGAGGCTTCCCGTCTTGTTCCGACGTTGGAGCTACTCCATGCATTTTCTGATTATCAGTTTGATTTTCGTCACCATCACTCTACTCATCAAAATCCTCTCCTCCGTTTGCATCACGACATACGTGGAGCCTTTGCTTCCAGCATAATGACTGACCGTTTTCTTTGATCTTGAAAAGGCATATGATAGCACATGGAGGATGGGGGTTTTGCGAAGCCTTCATTCCTTGGGCCTCAGCGGGCAACTTCCCCTCTTCCTTCAGTTTTTAATGTTGGACTTCCCCTGTAGATGGTATATTGACATAGTATAGCCACATTTCTGTGTGCTGTAGTAGTCCTTGTACATTCACTCAAAAAAAAATTATTATTATTATTATTATTATTATATCGCTTGCGGGTGGAGTTCCCTGATTTTTTTTTTCCGCCTGGAACAGACCTTCCATACAACCGGCTATTCACCAGGGCCGAGTTCCTAGAACGCCTCCAAGCTTTGCGGGGATGGAAGCGCCTTGGCCTGACGGCATCGTCCTTCAGATGCTTCGAGCTGCATCATTCCATCTTGCCACTTGCCTTCCTCTCTTAAGTTATCAATATGAATATTGGGTGTCATGTGTCTTCCTTCCTGTCTGGTCTACTGCATATATTGTCACCATTCCAAATCCTGGGAAGGATCCGACTTCCTCCCGATAACATCGCCCTATTTCATTGACCTGCAATACATTCAAGCATGGAGAGATTGGTGGCTCCCGTCTTGTTCCCTCGTGTTGGAGCATGCATTTTCCGACTACCAATGTGGTTTTCGTCGCCATCGTCGCACTCAGGATCCTCTCCTTCCGGTTGGATCACGATATTCGCTGAGTCTTGCTCGTCCAACAAAATGTCACCCTGGCGTCTTCTTTGAACCTCGAAAAGGCGCAATATCGCTAGCACGTATGGAGGTTGGGGGTTCTGCGAGCTCCACTCTTTGCGGACTTAGGGGGCAACTTCCGCTAATTTCCTTCAGTGTTGCATATTCGGACCTTCGTTTCAGGTCCTTGTGGTGCCACGCTGTCGGAGGTGTTGTCCTGGACGAAGGGTGCCTGCAGGGCAAGTGTACTGAGCGTGTTGCTTTTCGCTATTGGTTTCAATGGTGTGTCGATTCCATCCCGCCGTCAGTGCGCTGCTTCCATCTATGTTTTGACGATCTTGCCCTGTCATCTCTGGTGCTAACTCCTAGTATGGAACGTCACTTCAGGTTGCCACATCGATAGGGTTTCCCTCTTGGTGCATCTCGCGATGCTTTACCAATTTTGCACCACGTCGAAACACTACGGCCGTGCTTTTCCGGAAAATCCTCGTCGTAGGGGTCGCCTACAATTGCCTCCAAAGTTACGTCTCTATGGCCCCCTATCCGTTCGTGGAGCCGAGGTGCGGTTCACTGGGTCTGTTGCTTCGATGAGCGCCTTACGTACCTTCCTCATATTACTCTCTCATCAAAGCTAATTGGCGCCGTTCTTTGGATCTCTTACGGCACCTCACCTCCAGGACTGGGGTGCGGACAGAAAAAACCATGCTTCCACCTATACATCATGGCTGTGCGGGGCTAAACTGACTATGGGTTTTTGTGCCATTTATTGGCAGACCGTTCCAGTCTACCTCCGCTCTTGCCCTCATTTAGACTGAGGGTCTGCGATTGCCACGGTGCATTCCGTTTCCTCTCCGAGGGAAAGCCTGGTGGTGAGGCCGGGGTGATGCCCCTATCACTGCGGAGGGAGCAGCTCAATGTGCTCGCTGTTCATTCGTCTTCAGGTTCCTACCTCGTCGGCCTTTACACCTATTGTAGAGCGTGTTCGTCAACCCTTCTTCTTGGCATTTGCTGGGTTGTTACTTCATCTTGCTTCCCTCGATCTTCCTCACGAGCGGTCATGCAATTGATTTAACCTCTACCTCTTCACAGTGGGTCCTCTCCGCTCCTGCTCTCTGCAGTGGGATCAGGTCTTTAATAAGTCGGAGGCGCACCCAGTGCTGTTGAGGGATCTTTGTATTTCACGCGGAGGTCCATAGCGAATCACTCTATAGCGGTTTACGCCGATGGTTCAAGACGGAGGAAGGGGTGGGAGCCTTCAGCTGTGTTTCCGGACATCACTGTATCCATACCTTCCGCCCTATTTGTCTCGTTTTTTCAAGCTGACTAATAGCTATGTCCCATGGCGGTGAACAGGATCAGCACCTTCGCCCGTGGGGGTAAATTATATTCCTCTTGTTCGACTCTCGGAAGCGCTCTCCAGTCGTTGCTTGATCGGTCAAACCGTAACCCGTTGGTCTGTGCCATTCAACAGTCATCTCTGCTTGTTACAGCGCAGCACCACAGACATTGAGTTCTGTGGTTCCCTCCCAATTGTGGGTGTTCCTGCACACGAACTGGGCCGATGGGGAGGTCCAAACACGGGCGGGCTGCACACAGGTGTCGGGTGCCGTTACCTTTCTCCAGCTGTGGCGCCTGCCATTTCCCTGCTACAAGATTTCTCCATCTCTTTGGGTCGGGGCTTCCTCTCTGGCTGGCAATCATGTGGGCCGAGGATGCTCGTGGCGCCAAAACTAAGGAGCGTCAAACCCGTCATTGGCCGGTGTCTTCCATCTTGTAGGAGATCCGCTGCCTGGAGTGGTCCTGGCTCGATTGCGTCTTGGTCATACAATCTCACCCATGGATTCTTTATAGCGGGGTTCCCCCGACCTGCCCATTTTGGTCCTCCAGTTCCTCTCACTGCCGTTCATCTCTTTGTGGATTGGGTTGCCATCTCGACCCTTCGAAGTAAGTTCTTTCCTGACGTGCTAACTATCCCTCTGTTCAGCATCGCCTTCAGCACATCTTAGCCGAATCATCTCATTTATTTCGTAGTGATCGCATTTTTTGCCTTCCTCTTGACTGAACAGTCTTGTATTATAGATCCTACCAATCTCAGCCATGTTCTCTTATCGTTTTGTTTAGGGATTGTCCCCTGTCGTTAGGTTTGCTAACTACGGTCTATGCCGCATTCTTGTGTCGTGGGGAATCCCTGTACATCCACTCCAAAAAAAAAAAAGATTATTATATTATTATTATTTCAGGAATGTGTGTGGGTTTAAGGTGCAAGAAAGAATAGGTTTTTGGGGATGAGTTTATTTGGGTATGAGGTAATGGTTAGAGTGAGAAAAGTTGAAGAATGGTAAATCTGCCGGATAGATGAAATTTACTGGTAAATGATCAAGAATGGAGGTGAGATGTGATTGATTGGATTTGGAAGTTGTGCAAACAAAGCGTTTATGGAGGGTATACGTTCCGAGGCGATTGAGGATTAATATCATCATACTATATATTATAGCCATAATAGCAACTGTGGAATTAGGTAATTTAATGAAAAAGTGTTTAGGAATGTCGAGCTGGCTATTTGGTCGAAAGAGTGTGTCGAGTGACTGAAGGACTGATTGTTGACAAGAAGGCGCTCTTAACGGGTTGTAGGATGTGTTGGAATTCAAATCTTTGTACATTTAAAACGATGTTGAGAAAGGAGAGCAAGAGAATAATAATTGTATTTAGGTTTTATGGCATTGCAACAGGCGTATGACAGGATTAGTGGCGAAGCTCTGTGGGTGTTAATGATATAGTGGTATTGTTGCCGAAGTAAAAATGAAATCCAAAGTATAATTGAACGATAGAGAAGGCATGTGGTATAGAGTAATGAGTCCGAAGTGTTTAATGATTATATGTTGGAGTGCACGCCAGGGAATGTCCGTTTATGTCTCTTAGGTTATTCAAATTGTATATGGATGGGGTTTATTGAAAGAATTAGAGGTTAGGCTTGGTTCAGGGGATGTGTTATGAAGTGGAAATGGAAAGAGAGTGGAAAGGTGCCGTAAATATATATGTGGATATTTGCGTTTTTGATGTGCGAAATCTGATGAGGGTTTGAGAGGATGGTAGAAGAGATTGGCAGGGTGTGTAAAAGCGAGGGGTTTGAACAGTAAACATAGATAAGAGTAAGGTTATGGTTGTTGAGTGAGGACATGTCCTCGGTGTGAAGTTATGTTAGATTCTGAGCAGCTGGAACAGTTCTGATTTAATGATTTAGGATATATGTGATGAAGTTCTAGGGATGTATCGGTCTTTAATAAAAAAGTTGTGAAAGACTTGAAGGTGCTGGTGCAATTAAATTCGTTGGTGAATGTAAAAGGGACTAAGTCTTGAGTGCGCTAGGGTCTTATACATGAGGGTATGTTTTTACCTGTTTTATTGTATAATAGTGAGACTAATGGTTTCTGGTATAAGAGGTAATAGATCAAAGGTCAATGTGTTTTAGATGGAGCAATCCTTAGGGCGTGTAGGTTGCGAGAAGAATTTATCAAAAGGGAATGAAGCGTATTAGAGAGTTGTGGTGGTGTGAAGAAGGGATAAATGAAAGTACGGTTGAGATGTTTCGTCATGCTCGAAAGGATGGATTAGTAGTCGGTAGGTTAAGCGATAGTATATGTGGGATGGTGCTGGGAATCAACAGCTGGGAAGACCGAAGAAATAATTAATGGATGAGGTCAGTACAACGAATGCCTGGAGGAGGGGAATGTGAGTTTGGAAGAACTGGAAGAAAGGTGCATAATAGGAGTGATGGCGGGTTTTGCTGAAGGAGTATGATTGTGGCCACCTGGTCCACGGATGAACTCCTACATTTGACGAATATGCCATATTGGTGTCCGTTGCGGTCCCGTGAATCTCTTGGGTGGATTTTCAGACTGCGCGAGTTCTCACTAACAGTATAAGGGAGCGTAAGGTTGGCTTTCTTAAAGAATTGGCGGCATAATTAATTAAGATAATTTTATGTTTACAAGTGCATCCCTGCACCTTAGCCCAGTCTGGAGAGAAGTGGATTGATATTATTATTATTATTTATTATTATTATGTATATTATATTTTATTATAAAAAATCTTTTATATTTTCAACAGAATAAAAACTTTTGCCCAAATACAGACATCAAAGATGAAATTGAAATAAAAGATGAACCATTGGATGTTAAAGAAGAAGAAGAAGATAAAATGGAGCAGAATTCGGGATTAGATCAAAGTCAGGTACGATTGTACCAATAGAGAATTAAAGTTTAATTGTTTCTTAAGAATTTTTTGTGGCTTTCTTGGTATGTATATTGTGGAATTCTACCTTTCTTATAGGAATAATATTATGTGTAAATGGAACTTATAATTAATAGACCGTCAAGTACAATAATATAGGTTTGCAATTGAAATAATCTTTACATTCAAGAGGAGCATGGACAGACATGGAAAAGTTATCGAAATGTCACCCTTATCAGCTTTTTTTTTTTTTTTTTTTTTTTTTTAAACTCCCTTGTTTAAAGTTGGAAAACCCCTTTTTTTGGGGTTTGTTCAAAGTTAAAATTGAAATTTTTTGTCCATTATTATTTCATGTACAAATTTTGTAGTCATTATTATTTTCATTGTACTTTATTATTATACCTATCCAGAGGTTTTCTACACAATTTCCAGGTTATAGAGTATTAACATGTTCATTGGAGGAAGTTTCTCTTACTTTGCGTATACCGGTATTATGTTCGGTTGATTCTGATGTAATGAAATCATTTATCTGATTTACTTTGATAGGAATAACTTTTGAAAGCTTTGGGTACCTCTAATTGTTTTGGCTATCGAAAGGCTGTTTGGAGAATTGCTGCAGTAGAAGTGTTGAAAAATTTAATTCCTGTAATTTCATTATCCGCAAATTCAGAAAGAGCTCTGGGAGTAATTATGTGATTAATTAATTTTTTTGAAGGCTTACCGTATATACAGCTCTTTAGACTACTACTACTATGCCATCGCAAGCATTTTTGACATAACTTGTGGCAAAGTAGTTCCATTCCATTGTCCAGCACAGCCATGTGAAAAATAAAATATTTTATTTATATATGGCATCGAGTTTTTCAATTCATTCATTAGTGTTTCTTGGAAAAAAATAGACCACCGTTGTGTTGTGTGTAAGGTAATCATATATAAAACGGTAACTTTGATGTTTTAACTCTCCAAAATCATCCTTGTAATACAAAGCAAACTGATGCCTAGACGTTCATTGTCCAGTGAACTTCTTTGGTAAAATTTTAGTATAATTAGGTAGCAACTAAAGTCTCCAAATAATGAAATATGCTCAAATTTGCTCTAAGCTATGGGATGAAGTGTAACATTTTAAATTTGATCTGTCAGTAGTTGTCCGTGTGCTGTATATTATAGATTATCTACTTTGGACCTCCTCCAGAGATTGAACATAGTCTGATTACTTTTTTTTTTACCAGGACAGGCTCTACATTTGCCCAGCATACATCTAGAAGAGTCTACACTACATACTGTCATTTTTGTCAGACATACTGCATCTTAATCCTGTTTTCCTAATGATCCTATTAATAAGATTGGATTTTGATGATGTTTGCATACACACTGAGTGAACGCCAGTAACTCCAGCAATTATACATTATTTTGACCTCGATTTGGCTAAAGTTGAAAAGTCAATGTTAGTGTGTTCTTACTCTTTGTAAATGGTGCACCATGGACTTCTTAGGGTTATGCAATTAGCTTTGCCTGGCATTATCCTAGAAATTTTATCATCCTGATGGGAAATTTTTTTTATAGATAATTTTATTTAATTTATCGAGTTTTCTTTGAAAGATAGTTTTTACGAATGAGATAATTGATTATTTTGTTGCTCATGATGTAATATTTTGTGTAATTTATGGTCTCGTTTTGATGTTTTAATTTTTTTCTACAGACCCTCATTAGTGATGTAGAAGAGGGAGATGATGATATACTTGAAGCGAAAAGCTCTTTAAGAAGCAGACCTCAAGCGTCAAGAAAGCGTAGCAAAAGGTTTGAAAATATGGATGTTAAAAAATTTTGCTGTTCAATTTGTAATTTTAGATTTAAAACCAAATTCAAGTTGAAAAATCATTTGGAATCGCACTGTGAAAGAAATTTTAAATGTGCGCATTGCAATTATGAATGTAATACTAAATCAAAATTAAAATATCATCTGTTGAAACACTCGAATACAAAATTGCTTAAATGTTCAGAGTGCAGTTATGAATGCAAACTTAAAGGAAGTTTAAAATCACACATGTTAACGCATTCAAAGTTTAAATTATTTAAATGCTCTGAATGCAGCTACGAATGCAATAATAAAGGAAACTTAAATATACATATGTTAACACATGCCAATTTTAAATTATTTAAATGTTTAGAGTGCGACTACGAATGTAATCGGAAAATACACCTAAAGAGGCACATGTTTACACACTTAAATATTAAATTATTCAAATGTTCTGAGTGCAGCTATGGATGTAATCAGAAAGCGCACTTAAAATCGCACATGTTAACTCATTCAAATTTTAAATTACTTAAGTGTTCTGAGTGTAGCCATGAATGTAATGATAAAGGCAACTTTAACAGACATATGTTAACACACGCAAATTTTAAATTATTTAAATGTTCTGAGTGCAACTATGAATGTAATCGAAAAGAAGACTTAAAATTACACAGGTTAACACATGCGAATTGTAAATTATTTAAATGTTCCGAGTGCAACTATGAGTGTAATCGTAAATATTTCTTAAAATCACACATGTTAAAGCATACCAATGTTAAATTATTTAAATGTTCCGAGTGCAGATATGAATGTAACCACAAAGGAAACTTAAAATCACACATGTTAACTCACGCAAATTTTAAACTATTTAAGTGTTCCGAGTGCAGCTACGAATGTAATCAGAAAAGGCATTTAATAAAGCACATGGTAAAGCATGCAAATGCATGCTCAGAAAACAATCCTTAAGGGCCAAAGTATGATGAGAATGTAAAGTAGTCCAACAAACGAAGATATAAAAACACAAAAGAGCAAGCAAGAGAAATAATGGAAAAAGAAATTCAACTGACACACACCAAAAACCATTCAGAATATATAAGACAATAGAGTAGCATTGTATCATGGAAATAGGAGAATAAGAGAAGAGAAAAAAAACAAAGACTAACAAAAAATCAGGAAGGTGAGAAGGAGAGAAACGAAGCAGAGGGAATATATGGTTCTCATAACTCCCCGCCTTTGAGAGAAATTGAAGACAACATAGAGGAGACAGAGATAATGGATGTAGTTGAATCATGGATAGTTGAAAAACCAGCTAACGAACTCTCAGAATCAGAAAATATGAGTGAAGAAAGCCAAAGTGATGAAGGAACAGAGGAACCTTTGAATATTGAACAAAATAACAATGAGTAAAATAGAGGGGATAAAAGAGAGTATGAAGAGACCCAATATACAAGAGAATAACTTGATGGAATGCTACAGAAGATGGCTCTTTGCAGAGAAATAGACTTGATAGAGGGAATTGACAAAAGACTCTGTATAAATAAAATAAATAATTACTTTGAATTGAAAAAAACAGATTGGAATAGTTAACAAAGTCCTACTAAGAATATTACCAATTGATTGTGATATTACAGAACTCAACACACTATATTATGTAGTAGGAAGAGCCATATCAGATAACTTAACATGGGAGTTGGAGTGATGAAGGAGAGGAAAAGGAACAGGTAAAAAGAGAAGTAAGCCCTGGATATTTAGACTAGAGAATGAAATACTAAAGTTAAGAAAGGAGATTTCCATCTTAATATTATTTCAGAAAAATTAATTAAGATTTGAAACAGTAATAAGAAAAGTAAAAAATATAATAAGAAGAGAAAAAGTAAGAGAAGGGAATAAGAAGAAAATTAAGTCTTGCAGCAAAAAGTAAAAGGTTAAGAAGATATAAACGAAGCGAAAAACAATAACGACAAAATCGAATGTTTAAATAAGATCCTGGAAGTTTGTACAGAAAACTGAGAAATGTTGAAACCAAGGTCACTGAACCTTCAAGAAAAGAGGAGGTTGAAAGATTCTGAAAAAAAAAATATATGAAAATAAAAGACAACATAACAATGAATCAGATTGAAAGAAAGGAATAATAAATGATCCGCAAATAAATGATATTAATGAAATGGAATTTGGAGAAATAAGCCAAAAAGAAGTAAAGGAAGTCCTCGTGAAGCTTACTAACTGGAAAACAAAATGTATGGTTAAAAAAGGTTACAGTATTTATTAGCTCCCTTACAAAATGTTTAAACAAATTAATAGATGGAACTGAAGCCATTACAGAATGGTTGACAATAGGAGACACTAACCTCAAACCAAAATCTGAAGAAGCTAAAAATCCAACAAAATACAACCATCTGACAGTCTAACATGTTTACCTACCATGTACGAAACTCTTAACAGCAATAATAACATCTAGAATATACAAACATGTAGAAAACAATGATATAATAAATGAAGAGCAGAAAGGTTGTATCAGAAATAGTATGGGCACAAAATATCAATTATTGATCAACAAAATGATTCTTCAAAATTGTAGGAAGAACTAGAAACATCAGAAAATGAGAAGAAGAGAAATGAACAAGAATATGATATATGGCAGAAGTGTTCGCCATAGTTGGAGGATATAAGAAGTATTAAAAATATACAAAAATAAATTAAAAAAAAATAGTATACTTTAGAAAGAATGAGGCAATAGGGGTCAATTTAAACTTAAAATGTGTGAAAATCAAATTAATTTAAATTAGGGAAAAGAAATCGTATAAAATGCAGGGGGATTCACTATCGCCACTGCTCTTCATTTTGACCATTAACCCTTTAAGCAATCTAATAAATAAATTATAAAACGGATACAGAATTAATGCAAGTAATGAAAAATCAAGCAGAATAATCTCACATCTGTTTTATATGGATGACCTAAAGTTATATACACCAAGCAGCCAATAAGCCATCAAGCAGGTGGAGGTAGTGAAGATGACTTTCTTCTTCACACTACAAATATGGAGTTTGGTCTAGATAAGTGTGCTTTCCTTACACTCAGGAAAGGAGAAGAACGGAGAATGAGAACATCACTAACGATAGACGATACCATTACTAAGGCTGAAAGTGGAGAAGGAAAAAACTTATAAATATCTAGGAGTGGAGGAGTCTGAGAAGGTGGAACATAAGTTGATGAAAGAGAAACTAGAAAGAGATTCATACAACTTCTCAACAAATCTATATTAAAATCAGATGAATGCTAAGAAACAAATAAAAGCCATCAAAGAGTCAAGACAATATTTTGCATGTCATCCCCTATTAGATTTGTGGAGTGATTGATTGGTTCCAGGAGACCTTAACAAAACAGATATAAATATATACCTTTTTTGAGCTAATCTAAAAATATTCACTTTAAACACTCTTAATTTTCACACCGTAAGAGAAATTCTCGCCCCGTTCCTTTCACGGCTTTACCGCTATCGTCTTTCACCACCGAATAATTATCATCATATTTTGTTACTAAGTGTTCTTGCGTTGGTACTGCTTCTACTAAATACAGCGCATTTAAAGGCTTTCTACCGATTCAGGCACCACGTATTGGCTATTTGCTTTCATTTAGAGCCCTTTTTTTATTACTTTATTGAAAAAAAATTGATTTTAGTCGATTGAAAACAGACGGCAAAAAATATCCTGGATTAAACCAAACGACCTTGGTCCTATGTGATTTTAACCTCCGCCACGCATTGTGGGGTAATGCTATAGCATCCCCCGATGATTGGATACTTGGAATCTTAAAAGAATTCTCTTTGGGTTGTTTAAATATAGGTCTTCCAATGATTGAACATTTTGACACGGGTACTTCTTCCTGCGTCGATATTTCATTGTGCTTGATTTCATCCATCGATCGTTTCTCGTGGGAAACCATATTCCAGCTGGTGGTATGATAGAGCGGATTAGTCATCCCTTCTATCAAGCTACTTACCTTCTAGTCCTTGCCGCAACCCTTTCCGTCTCCGGCGAGTCTTCATTTCTTTCAGGAAACAATACTCACGGCTGTAGCGTTGACCATATCCCACGGTCTACTTTGAGACCGTAAATGCTGTTTCCATGGTGGAATGCAGATTAGCTCGAGCTAATAATTGAAAAGTAAAAATTGTACCGTTTGAATGAACAGACTCCCCACTCCTTCCAACTTGATTCTTTTTAAAGCTGCAGCAGCCGTCCCAAGAAGTGTATCGGGTGGACGGACGAGAAAACAATATTTCAGTAACTACGTCTCCACCGTTAATTCTTCCACACCTTTGCTGGCGCATACAAGGTTGTGCGGCGGGACTTCTCGAAAGCACCATAAGAATCCACCTATATTTCTTGGATATGACCCACAACCCTCTGATGTTATCTCTAATCCATGAATGAGTCAAAGCAAATTTTACTTCTCCATCAGCGGATTCGAACACTGGACTCCGCGTCGCTGAGGATTAACAGTAACCGGGTGCTCTATCCACTAGGCAAGGCCATCCACGTTCCCTATAAAAGAACATTTCCAAGTCTAGCTTACAAAGCCTGTTCTTTCTCTCCCATAATTGCTGAGTACTCAAAGGCCAGCCCCCATACAAATGAACACAATACCAGTTCAAAATCCAAACAAATTACCTATTAACCGTGTTCCAAATTTGTACGAGCTCATTCCGTGATGGTTGAGTGTGTGAAGTTTGGATTTTTTTGTTATTTGTTGTTGTTGTGTTAGTTTTATGGTTTTTAGTATTTGGGTGTATGGTTGCCAATTCTTTTTTAATTTAAAGTTGATTGAATTATTTATTCTTTTGTTGAGGTTGATGATTTGGTTTAGTTGGTTCCGATTCATGTTCTGTTTGTCATTTCTCTTGAAAGTTTAAGGTTGAATTGTTTGCAGTAGTCATGTGAAATGTCGTTTTTATGTGGTTTTTAACAAATGAAACCCTCAAATAATTGCTTTATTGAAAAGAGAGAAAATCAGCTATTTGAAAGGGCTCTAGTTTGATTTCTTATAGTTGGTATGTGTGTGCGTTTTTTTAAAAAGATAATGTGTGCACAGTGTATATGTTTAGTTGGCCCAGTTAGTATAATGTGATCTCAGAAAGAGCATTAAAAGTTAACTGGTTGTGTTGAATTTAGAGGTTGGAGAGCAAGGAGGATTTGGGATTACAGTTGGTTGCAGAGTCAATCTATTGAGTTGGTTTCTGTTGTTGAGGATACAGAAGTGGATGCAGATTATCACCAGCCTCCAACACCTTTACTGCGTTTCACCCCTAGTGGCAGAGGAAATTGTGCACCCAATCAGGCCCACTTCGGGGCTGCAGGAGGCCCGCAACAGGACCCTCGCCCATCATCTGTCAATATGGGGTTCATCCCTAGCCAGCATCTTGTCATACCCCTCCCAGCCCCACTGCATTCCTACTCCTTTTATGCTCCTTTCTTCCACTTACTCTATAACTCGCATTCTCTACTCATTCAGGCATTCCTTCTTATACTGGATCGTAATCCACTTCTTCTTCGATCTTAGCCGGTTGATTCCCAACACTCACACTACTATACATCCCCTTAACTAACCAACTATGTTTCAATCAACAACCAAACTATATCAAATGTAGCTTCTTGTTTATTCTCATTTTGTCTTTCTTTACTACCCCCTAACGGTCCCTAATGGACTCCATATGGTTCTATTTTTATCTTAATTTATTTTCTCACTTTAACTTAGTTATCACATCTATGACTAGACCATAGAAAAAAAATAACGCATATGTATATAGCATATATATGGCATCATGTATATAACAACCTAATAATATGTGTATATGTACCTTCAACTGCTATGTACTCATATATTTTATATGAATAAAATATCTACAAATGTTTCAAAGCTTAAAAATATATATATATATATATATATATATATATATATATATATATAATAATAATATATATATACTTTCCTCTATATATACTATATATTATATATATATATATATATCTTATATATATATATTTTCACACCCTGGGAGAAGAAAATAAAAAAAAGAAGAAAAGTTACCAAGCACTTTCGTGTTTTTCAACACATTTCAGGGTGAAAAAATTCTTAACAATCAAGATGAAGACTAGGTTTTGAGAAAAAAAAAAAAAAAAAAAAAAAGTGACAAATCATGAGCTCATAAAACTTAAGCTAAGAGCTTATTTATTAAAAAAGAGTTTTTTGCTATAAAAACAGCTTTATTTCACACATTGTAACAAGGAGCATCTATATTTAAACTAGAGTGGAAAATTATAAAAACTGAATGATAATCATGATTACAATAACAAATAAAATAAAATGATAATAACGGCTTTACCAATAACAATAAAAAGCATTGCTCAATAACCTTATTGAAGTCTTAGGATTGTAGGTGTGGACATTTTTGATTGCATTTTAATAAGTATGTCTTGAGGAAAATTTACTTGTAATATTGATATAAATTGATTTTGTCTTATAATCTTGCCCTTTCATTTATTTTTCTTCTTGTTGATTTTGTCTTCTATGACTGTATTTAATTTTATTCTTTTGATGATTATTTTTGTGATTATTAGTATTATTCGACCATTGTATTCATTATTATTGTTACAGATTTAACTGTTTTAATTTCAATATTTAATAATATCTTTATTCAAAATAAATACTTCATTTCTATATAAATTTATTAAAATAAAATCTTACTTATTATATTTAAATGTATATTATAATTATTTTTAAAATTTTTTTATTTTATTTTTATTTTCTTCTTTATTTTTAAGCACACATGTATTATTATTTTTTATTATTATTATTATTAGTAAGAATTATTATTATTATTATTAACTTATTTATTGTCTGATTTTATTATTCTTGTGGCTTTAATTAATTAACTAATTATTGTCATTATTATTATTTTATTGTTTAAAATCATAGTTGCTATTATCATTTATTTGATTTGTTAAACATTGTCCATGATTATCAAAACTCTTTGAAAGCTTTTAAACAAGGATGGCACGGAAAAAATAAATTTCAGTCAAACTTCAGCTGATTTTTCACTTTGTTTTTACTTATTATAATTTTTGGATCTCAGATTGACATATCCACTGTTTTGGATTTTTAAGCGATTTAATTTAAATACAAAATAAAAAAATTGGAATAACAATATCATAACAGGCTATATAGTTGAATTTTACCCTGCAAAACAATGCGTAACAAGAGATAATAGAACAGCATGTTTTTCTTTTATTTCTGATAATATATTATCATTCTATTACGAAATAACGAGCTAACATTACATTCTTTTGGTTTCATTATTGGCGTGCGCCAGACTATAAGCCCCTATTTTAAGATTTTGAACTCAGATATAGGGCCCTAGGGTATCTTTCTTTGTGGAGCTTAAAAAGAAAGGTTTGTTTTACTAAATTATGGCTGGCATTCGTTTAAATCAAAAAATCAGAGCTGATTTTTTTTTTTTTTATGTATCCAAATCTAACCTGGTTTAAATATAGGATGTTCTACAATGTATCGAATAGTTTGCTTTTAGCAGGAAACTCTTTTTAAAAATATAGGGTTGGACTGGTTTACATGGAGTTTTTATAGACTCATGATTTGTCACTTTTTTTTTCAGCCCCTAGTTTCATCTTGTTCTGTTTTCAAAAATTTCTCTGTTACACCATGAAAATGTGGTAAAATATACGAAAGTGCTTGGTAACTTTTCTCTTTTTATTTTTCCTTTTTTAGTATTGAAAAAATATATTTCTCGTGTAAAAGAGAATAAAAATTTTAAATAACATATATATATATATATATATAAACTTATATATATTATATCTCTATATATATATATATATATATATATATATATATATATATATATACTTAGCACCAATAACATGTGATGATATGCTGCTGCTGCTGCTGCTATACTACTGCTGTATATATATATATATATATATATATACTATATACTCTCTCATATATATATACTGCTATATTGACGGGAAGGCACTCTCTGGGGAGTGGAAAGAACATCTATACAGAGCTGAACTACAGAGCCGAACTACAAAGTTACAGGGTAGAGCCGAACACGCCCTATGTTTAAGATGTAGTTGTCGTTTCGTGGAACTAAGCCACGCCTCCAAGCCGCCGAATTATCACTTTTCCAAAATCGCAACAGCATGTAACTTCCTTCTTGAGAATTAATATAAAATAATAGCAAAATTACAACATATTATTAAAATACGAGCAAATTGATGTTAATTATATAATTAAACCCAGAACCAAGGTGAGTTTAGAAAAAGGGCAGCCTATTAAGTACATTATTTTAGGGTAAATAGACCAAAGTTAGGCGAACCTAGATTAGTCGGTGGAAGCCTAAAGCTGAGGTTAGAATTGGTTGCAATGAAAACGCATCAGATTGAATAGCGTATCAAAAAGAATACCTAAAATTGAGTAGGAAAACAAGTGAAGTGTTCCATGCATGCCAGTGAAAAGAAAATTGTTTGGAAGCGGTAGCGTTCAACAACTTAACTTAGCGGTCAGAGGCTAGAGTAAAGAGAAAACTAGGTGGATATTTAAGAGTCGCATGTAATTTTAAGTATAATATGGGGAAATAACAGCTCTGAAGCTCTGGGATAGGCCGTTATTTCCACACATATCTTACCCTAGTGGGCGTTACATAGCAGTTTGAAGAGAGGCTAAGCTGGGTAATAGTAGAGCAGAGGAAAACAATGAAAATGTTGAAAGGGAAACTTTTACACATATCTTGGCGAAATATAGTAGTAAACAGAGGTCGCATAGATCGGTATTTACTATATCTTAACTAGCGGACGTTTGTTGCATAGCAGGGTTTGAGAGGCCCCAGGCAGGTATCATTAGGAGAACCAGGGTGAACAACCAGAAATATTGGAAGGAGTGAAACTTTTTACACATATCTTCCCAGAGACTACTGACCAAATAGGGTCATGAAGATGGTGTTTTATCTAACCCTAGCGGATGATGACGCTTACTGCCAGTTTGAGAGGGCCAAGCTGGGTAATAGTAGCACAGAAGTGCAGCCAGAAAATCTCTCTCTCTCTCTCTCTCTCTCTCTCTCTCTCTCTCTCTTTTACTCTCTCTCTCTCTCTCTCTCTCTCTCTCTCTCTCTCTCTCTCTCTCTCTCTCTCTCTCTCTCTCTCTCTCGTCTAAAATTCTGTTTCAACCACTCTTACTATTTTTTAATATATGTGTCTGTGTGAGTCTCATACCAAATGTAAGGCTGCTTTATGCGAATGTATATCGGGGAGAAACCTCTTTCTGCCTGTATATGCATATACATAAAACAGCTTCTCTCAAACTAATAATCTTTTGTACTGTGTAAAACTCATACCAAATGTAATGCTGCTTTATGCGAATGTATATCGGGGAGAAACCTTTTTCTGCCTGTATATGCATATACATAAAACAGCTTCTCCCAAACTAATAATCTTTTGTACTGTGTAAGACTCATACCAAATGTAATGCTGCTTTATGCACGAATGTATATCGGGGAGAAACCTCTTTTCTGTCTGTATATGCATATACATAAAACAGCTCCTCCCAAACTAATGATTTTTATTTGCAGTGTTAGAGACTCTATATCAAATGTAGGCTCAGCATGACTCTTTCTGTATCGAGGGGAGAAACCTTTTTTTCTGCCTGTTATGCTCTCATAAAGCTCAACCTCTCTCAATAACAATCAATTGTACTACTACTCCACATAAGCTTCATGTTCTGTAAGAAATTCTTCTCTGGCAGAATTGCCTGGAGTTCATATGTCGGAGATAGTAATAACAGGATTCACCCCTGTGTCCCTATTCTTTGTTTTTGTTTTTTTAGGACAAGGGGTCCAACCCTCGATGAATTCAAAACGAAAATAAAAAGTACGAAAAATAAAAGTTAACTTCTCAATCAACCTTAAGAAGCGGTCCAAAACAAGCCAGCTTCAGATAGTGACCCCGAAGAGTGAAGATTGAATTCCCAGGCGGGAATCAGAACACCACCCACAACAGAGCCAGGAAAAACTATTACAAACGAACCCAATCACTTTAGTACCGTTTTGGCCAGGTATTGATTTAACAGATGTTACCCCACTCTGTTGTGTTCTGTTTTTTTTTCAACATCTGCTTCACAGCCTTCTCGTGCTCTAAGCTGCAGCCATCAGAGCCAACTTCCGTCCGACCAGGTATCCAAACTAACCTCTTAGGACCCCACAGTGTTTTTGGT
>JABUQX010121186.1:2500-5000 GCA_015478945.1 Trachelipus rathkii
TTCCTCCAATAAAGATCTCAAGAAAGTACATTAAAAAATATTAAGCACAGAGAAAGATTCAAGTTGGGTATTTTTTAAGATTATATTGTTGGATACAAGACTGCGTTGGTTAGATGAAAGAAATGAGTCTTTGAGTTCTTGGAAACAAAAATGTTTTCTCTAAAAAAATATTAGATGATGGAATGGTTAGAGGTTAGTTGAATCTAGACTTTCCTCCTAGCCTAGTTTTGTTATTCAAAAGATTTTGCTATTCAAAAGATTCTGCTATTCAAAATGAAAAGAATTATGAAGGTTGAAACTATCAGAACAAGAATGGTTTGATGACAGCTAAAATGTCGTTAATAAAAAGTAGAGAGACGATAGATGATAGATGATAGAAGAAACTCTTGAATATTAATAAATTTATAGGATGATCGTTCAACTTTACAGGCAGCTTAAAAAGAGTGACCGGAAAGCAAGTAAGAAAGAATTTTAGAGAGAGAAGAAATGGAGCTGAGAGAAAAAAGTTTAAAAATCAAACCCTTGTTTCAGACTTTCGAAAGTTTATAGATATGTCTAATTCATCATCAAAAATTTTACAGAAATGCAGAATTTCGTAGAATCGAGAATGAGAGAAAAGGATACAAGATGACAAGTCGAGCCCTCCATTTGTGAAATCATCCTGGCGATTTTAGGTAAGATAGAGGAAATGAAATGTTTCATTACTTTCTATTAAAGGTTATATTTGGAAATCCTAAGAAAGAATTAAGTTAGAACAACAGCTCGTTAGTTAGAGTGCCCCATTATTTTAGTTACAGGCTGAATGCACGCACGTTTCCGTCAGGATGGAAATATCGAGTCGAAAAATAATGGAACGACATTTTGCAGCTTACAAAAGCAGAGTGGAGACTAGGATACGTAAAGTTTGAGAACGAAAGTAGATATACTGCTAGAACCATGTGCTTTCTTAGCATTAATCATTAAGAGAGTAAGCTTATCATTTTTAGAAAAAATGCAAAAGATCTGAAATTCCCATTCAATGAAAGAGAGAAAAAGGAAAGAGAAAAAAGCAAAGTTAGAGGAGAAACACACACTCTCTCTCTCTCTCTCTCTCTCTCTCTCTCTCTCTCTCTCTCTCTCTCTCTCTCTCTCTCTCTCTCTCTCTCTCTCTCTCTCTCTCTCTCTCTCTCTCTCTCTCTCTCTCTCTCTCTCTCTCTCTGAATTGTCCAAAAGAAATTAAAGAAGTGGCATCGAAATACTAAATATATAATACTCTTGCCAAGTGTGGGGATCGTTACTATAGAAGACTACATTTAAAAATACAGATATAGAATGGAGATATAAAAAATGTTGGGTGGAGCCAACAGAAGGAAAGAGCTCAAAAGTATGACTACTGGTTTAAAGTTGAGAATTTCTCTAGTATGGTGGGAGTTAGGAACTGATGAAGTATGTTGAATTCATCTATGAGATGATCAGGGATACAAACAGAGGATTGCATTAATTGCTCTAGATTGCTACTGATAGGAAACTGTTAAGAGAACCACCAATTGTATGTTCAGAAGAAGATGTTTAGATTTTTGACAGACTAAAATATTTTAACAACAACAGAGAATAGAATTTTGTGCAACTCTTATAGTGAAAAAATTAGAGTAACATTATGTTCAAGAATTTAATGACGAAAGTAATTTGTAAAGAAGCTCCCATTTGACGAATAAATGATGTTTCAAGGCTATGCTAAGCCAAATAAAGAGGAACGAAATGTAAATCTCTGTGTCTGAGAGAACCAACTTGGTTGATAAATATAGAAAAGTGTTGAAAGGAGTTTAGAAGAAGAAAAGTTCAAAAGTATTAAACTATGGGTTGAAAGTTAAGAATTGTAGCAGCATATTGGAACTTAAGAATGAATGCAGTATGTTGGATTGATCTCTGAGAGGATACGGATAGGGAGTTGCATCAATCATTCTAGATTGCTACTGATAGGAAATTTGTAGGCAAACCCACCAGCTGTATGTTCAGAAGTAGAAGTAATTCAGAAGTAGTTCAGAACTATTGGCTTTGGTGAGAATTGAAATCGGCAACGAAGCAGGAATCAGAACAATAAAAAATTATTTTTTTTATATATTTGAACGATAAAAAATACAAGTCTTTGCAACACACATTTACATAAAATGTTTGTTATAAGACTTGCATATTGAATATAATAGTAAGTGAAAATAAATGAGTTATTAACAAGTGTCGTTTTCTCATGATTTCATGTGTAAATATGGTGTGAGCTATAGCGAGAAGGCCACAGAGCAGGTAATTTTAAAATTAATCAACATGGTAGAAAATTCGGTAAACTCCTTATCAGACACCCGAGCTCAGACAACGTAGTTGAGCACATACTTGTAACATCCACTTTTGGCTGCAATTTCAGGAGAAAGATAGTAGATATGAGCAGAGAAGGATTTGCTGTAGGAACATTCAAACAGCTTAGCTTCAGTAAAGAGAGAAAGGTGAGACCTAGGGATGAGAAATAGTG
>JABUQX010121186.1:10000-20233 GCA_015478945.1 Trachelipus rathkii
GGTAAGCTACCATTGACAAATGTTAGGTATATTAATACTCGATAATGCCTTAGGGGAAGTTAAAAATTTTAAGTCTCAACTCTCTTGATTGGATATGTTTGCGTGTATCGGTCAAAAAGAGATTTCTCTAATTTTCATATGTTTAATGGGGGATAATTTCACTTTACGTATATAAAGATAAGCGTCCAATAATTTAAAGATAGGCTTTGGTGCTGTAGTTGTGGCTAAAACAGCGCTTTTAACATTAAGAGCAAATTCAGGTGTAGATCTAGTTAACCTGATGCGGGTGTCCACTGATGGTAGAATAAGTCTTTCTTGAAAGAATATGTCACCGTTTACACGTCCATTATATTCATACGTGTTATTTTTAGATTTAGCAGCATTGGTTCTATGTTTCTCTACATCTTTTAAATTGTAATATCCACATGATTGCAGATGAGACTCCTTCGCATCTTGAGAATAATTTAGTAAAGTTTCAATATAACTTCGATAAGGGTAACTTGCAGCTGATGCTCCTAGAGATGTTTCATTTTAAAACACCTCAAGTTGATTAAAACACGTATACAGGAAATTTGTCTCGGTGTACACTACGTGTTCGGTGCCTGTGAGATCTGAACCATCTTCATTTACTAACTTAGCCTTCAGATATAAAAACACATTCGAAGGGTCAAGATATTGGTCAGAAGTGCCAGGGATATTGAATTCGAGAGGTACATCTGTATTTGTGATTGCGTGAACAGGATTAACACTAATAAAGTTGGATTCACTCACACACTGAGAAGAGATCCAATTCCCTCTTACAACAGTCTGGGCTGGAGGGATGGAGGAAATGCATCTTGCTGGTACAATCACCGGACGTATAATGAGGAGAGATTTGTTTAAACATTCCTTATATACGAAATAGTTCAGGGTTGTCATTGTTTATGTAAAAAAGTTACCACTTAAAACATCGTTACAGGTTAATCATTTGTTTATAGTAAAAAGTTTGCCACTTAGCACTGTTATTAAAGCGCAGACACATCAATACACTTTTTCTTTAGCGGTCCCTTCCTATTCCTCTTTACAGGTTTTTTACCGCGACCAACACCTTGACCAGTCATCTTACGCCGTATTTTTCGTTTAACATCATCTAACATTTCATCAGAAGCATCGGCTAGTCGACGTTTTACAGCTGTTCGAGGATCGATACCGCCCATAATATCCTGGAAAGTATCTATACCTGTCCTAGCTGCTTTTTTAGCGAGGTAATTACCTCCTGATTTAAATAAAGGGATAGCACGTCTGAACAACGAAGCAAAAAATCCACTTAAACCATAACCCCTCTGCATTCTTGAACCCCTGAAGACTCGTTCTCTTTCCATTATTATTATTTAACAGAGCTTCCTTCTAATGTGTATTTAACACACTGCTTCCCAATTGTGATGGATATGGAAAATACCTTCCAAGCGCTCTTATATAAATACGAATCGAACTCAGTTGGGTATTACTCAACGGCGTAAGTTAGTGAACATTAGAAAGCTTATAACTCTATTACCTTTAGGAAAATGAACTACCCTTAACAAAGAGGCTTTAGTATTCCCTACATACTGATGGTCTATAATATCTGTATAAACATAGGCCAATACCAGGATCTTGAAACATCTTAGAAGGCAAATGCATACAAAATGTAATGAACTCTCTGTGTCATTTTGAGACATACTCTTCCATCGTTGGTATAAAACGTAATTAGATCCTTTAGAGATGGTTTGATATCGTTATTTCTTAATATTGAGTCCTACATTTGAGTAATTACATTTACGAAACATGCTGAAGAATGGAAATAATAACTTCTATCTTTCAAGGTTCACATGAGTTTGAGATTTTAAGGTGATTAACACGTTATCTTCGTTAACTGCTTTATTAACAAGAAACACTAAATCTTTACATAACAGACTTGTTTCAAATTTTTTGTTTAAGGCCATGAACACATCAGTAACCGAATTGTAAAGACCCCGACTTATGAAATATTTTTCATAGAAATATTTTTTTTCATCATGTACGATAATGTCTGTATTAGCATTAATTTTTAATACATTTTTAACATATTCAACGCTTCTAAATATTATAAAGGCAGAAGGGGACTCTAATATATTCTCAACAGATGCGTCAAGAATTATTTCACTTAATCCTGCTTCAATACATTTCTCGATCTCAAAAAGTTATAGGGTTCAAATAATTGGTTTGTTAGTCTGATATTTTATTAGCAGGATGTAGAGCCATAGAGGCCGATGAGGGTAGCGTTAGATAGAAATGATCTTCGGAAGTCATGATTACAATTTCTCAATTTCATATACAGCTATTTACGAACTAGAGTCTTTACACTAACGGAGCTTCTTCCGTATATGCACTTTACACACGGCCGTACCATGTGTGAATGGGTAAGGGTTCCCTTCGACATCTCTTATATACACTCTCACGGTTCTAAATTGAGCATTATTCAGAGGTATATAGTGTACACTAGGAAAACTTATAACTCTGCCATCTTTAGGAAAATGTATCACTCTTAGTAACTGTGCCTTAGTGTTTCCAACATACTGGGGTTCTACAATGTCGCTGTAAACATATGCTACACCAGGGTCATGTAACATCTTTGAAGGGTCACATACAAAATGTAATGAATCATCTGTGTTGCTTTTTGCTACAAGTTTATCTAAATACTCTTCCATCGTGGGGATATAATGTATCAATTCGTTTAGAGGCTCTTTGATATCGTTAATTCTCAATATTGAGTCATTACGTAAGTAACTACATTTAAGAATAACAGTCTGAAGTGTGGAAATAAATAAACTTCGAATCTTTCAGGTTTACTATAGAGCTTGAGACTTAAATGTGATTAACACATTGTCTCGTTGAAATGTCTATTAACTAGAAATAACTATCTTTACATATACACTTGGATTTTAAATTGTTTGTTTAAGTTCTACGAACATTCATCGGTAAGACGATTTATAGAGACCTCTGTTTATTAATATCTTTCAAAGAAATATTCTCTATTGGCATTATCGATAACACTTATATAACTCTTAAATTTTAATAAAGTTTTTTACATTCTTAAATCACTTCTAAGTACCCCATATGTGGTATGTGATCAGGCATATTCTTCTTACAAGCGCATACAGTATCTATTTCACATAACCCAAACTTCGTTACATTTCCTCGGTTCGAGTTTAATTAGGACTCAATAACACTCTGTAGTGAAAGTCTGATATTTTTATTTTCCGGATATAAGTCCATAGAAGCCGATGATGGCAACGTTAAATAGAAATGATCTTCACTCTCCATGTTCACAAAGTAAACTGATCAATGGTTTTCTTAATTTCGTTACGCATTTATATAACTGTTAAACTTTGCAGGGGGGTAACCCTACACATTTGACAAGATACTGTTTATTTTTACCTTTCGCCTTTAGATCCTAATATTTTTTTCTAATTTATTTTATTATACTCAGAATCAAAATCGTATTTTCTGTATTTCTTAGTTTATAGATTCTCCTTTTATTTTTTCACCATCTAAATCCTCAAGATAGTATAATTTAACACGTCTCTAGGAATTCTCTGATGGAATCTACTTTAAAAACTTCTCTCGACCATCCAGCTTCATACCCTTTTCTGAAATTTTCATCAGTCCTGGATACTCTCACATAATCTCCTACTTTAACACCCGTGTTATCTTTTATTTTTCCCATTGAGTTGATAGGTACAGCTGGTTTTGTCTTCATCATCTCTATAGGGGTATTCTTAAGTGTTCTATGATAAGACCGATTATAGGAGTAAGCCAGGTCTTGCAGTATATCGAAATATTTAAATGTATTCATCTTTGTGAAATACCTATGCATTCTTTCTTTTATAGTTCTTTGTACTCTTTCAACTATAGCTGCTTTATTAACTGAAAATGTGTTGTAATACACTATGTCATACTTAGTAACTATTTCTTGAAACTCTTTACCTAAAAATTCTGAACCTTTATCTGTCCATATCATTTGAGGATATCTGCCTTCTTCATTTATAATTTCTTTGACTGCTGTAGCAACAGTCTTTGATTTTTTATCTTTTAAAACCCTTAACCATAAGTATTGGAATAATACAATCCTATCACAAAAAGAATATATTGATAACCTTTGTTGTAAGATTTATATTTTATCATATCTGTCAAGTCTAGCTGCCATACGTTATCTAAATGTGGCGCTATGGTTTTCCGTGTCGGAATTTTTTTTGTATAGGTTTATGAAGGGGAAAAGCGTCCTCACCTTCTAAATAATTTTTCAAATCTTTTTTATTAATTTGAGGAAACTTTGACGCAAACCTTGAAAAACCACCGTAACTTTATGGCTGTTTCACATCAAAGTAATATTTATCGACCGCTTCCTTGGCCTCCATGATTCACAATGACATTAAAAATAAAAATTTATTCATTTATACTGAAAAGGTGATATAAAAATCAAATGTATATATATGAAATTTTTAATTTTTAAAAAAACAAGCAAAGTGTATTCAGAATCGGTGTTCATTTATAATACAGATAATTTTAAATTACAAATAATACAATCATATAAAAAATTAGGAACTAATCCATTTTTGAAGCGAAGTGTGGTTTTTTTCTTATTCTTCTACACTTGAACGTAGAAATGTATTAATTTTCCGAGAACTTTAATCCTGAATAAACAAAGATTAGCGGGTCTGGATAACATTCCAATATCTCTTAGACCTGATGCAAGTCCCTCTGGTACTTCTTTTGCATCGGATAGATTAAAGCTGATAAGTAGAAGTACATTACGTTCAAGTGTAGGAAGAATAAGAAAAAAACCACCCCTCGCTTCAAAATGGATTAGTTCCTAATTTTTTATATGATTGTATTATTTGTAATTTAAAATTATGTATATAACCTATGTTATCTTTCTGTATACACTTGCTATGTTTTTTAAAAAATAAAATATTTCATATATACATTTGGGTTTTTTTTATATCACCTTTCAGTGTAAATGAATATAATTTGTGTTTAATGTCAATTGTGAATCATGGAGCCAAGGAAAGCGGTCGATTATATTACTTTGATGTGAAACAGCCATACAGTTACGGTGGTTTTTCAAGGTTTGCGTCAAAGTTTCCACAAATTAATAAAAAAGATTTGAAAAATTATTTAGAAGGTGAGGATGCTTTTACCCTTCATAAACCTATACGAAAAAAATTTCCGACACGGAAAACCATAGCGCCACATTTAGATAACGTATGGCAGCTAGACTTGACAGATATGATAAAATATAAATCTTACAACGAAGGTTATCAATATATTCTTTTTGTGATAGATGTATATTCCAGATACTTATGGCTAAGGGTTTTAAAAGATAAAAAATCAAAGACTGTTGCTACAGCTGTCAAAGAAATTATAAATGAAGAAGGCAGATATCCTCAAATGATATGGACAGATAAAGGTTCAGAATTTTTAGGTAAAGAGTTTCAAGAAATAGTTACTAAGTATGACATAGTGTATTACAACACATTTTCAGTTAATAAAGCAGCTATAGTTGAAAGAGTTACCAAAGAACTATAAAAGAAGAAATGCATAGGTATTTCACCAGGTGAATACATTTAAAATATTTCGATATACTGCAAGACCTGGCTTACTCCTATAATCAGTCTTATCATAGAACACTTAAGATACCCCTATAAGATGATGAGGGGGTGGGGGGGGGGACATGGGGGGGGGGAAGACAAAACCAGCTTGTACTCTATCAACTCAGGGGAAAAAATAAAAGATAACAAGGTGTTAAGTAGGAGTTATGTGAGAGTATCCAGGACTGATGAAAATTTCAGAAAAGGGTATGAAGCTGGATGGTCCGAGATGATGTTTTTAAAGTAGGCATACCAATCAGAAGAAATTCCCTAGAGACAGGTAAAATTATACTATCTGAGGATTTAGATGTGAAAAAATAAAAGGAGAAAATTCTATAAACTAAAGAAATACAGAAAATAGCGATTGATTCTAAGAGTCATGGTATAGAAATAGAAAAAAATATTAGGATCTAAAGGGAAAGGTAAAAATAAACAGTATCTTGTCAAATGGGTAGGTTACCCTGTGAAAGTTTAACAGTTATATAAATGCTAACGAAATTAAGAAAACATTGAGAGAGTGTGAACATGGAGAGGCGAAGATCATTCTATTTTAACGTTGCATCAATCGGCCTTCTATGGACTTATATCGGAGAGAGAGAGAGAGAGAAGAGCGTACTACAGAGTTATTGATTCCTATAAAATTCGACGAGAAAATGTACGAAGTTGGGATAGTGAAATGATACTGATGCGCGTGTAGATGATATGCCTGAATCACATAAGGCATTTGTAATATTTCAGAAGTGTTGAGAATGTTAAAAAGTATTAAAAATTAACACAGATATGAGCGTTATCGAGAGAGCCAATAGAGAATATTTTTTGAAAGATATTTAATAAACAGAGGTCTCTATAAATCCTTACCGATGTGTTCGTAGACTTAAACAAACAATTTAAATCAAGTCTAATATGTATAAGATTTAGTATTTCTAGTTAATAGAACATTCAACGGAGGACAATGTGTTAATCACATTAAAGTCTCAAGCTCTAGTAAACCTGAAAGATCGAAGTTTATTTATTTTCCACACTTCAGACAGGTTTCGTAAATGTAGTTACTTACGTAAATGAACTCAATATTGAGAATTACGATATTCAAAGAAGCCTCTAACCGAATTGATACATTATACCCCAGAATGGAGAGAGTATTTAGATAAACTTGGTGGAGCAAAAAGCAACACAGATCATTCATTACAATTTTGTACTGTGACCCTGTCCAGATGTTACAATGACCCTGGTGTAAAGCATTATGTTTACAGCGACATTGTAGAACCCCAGTATGTTGGAAACACTAAGGCACAGTTACTAAGAGTGATACACTTTTTCCTAAAGATGGCAGAGTTATAAGTTTTCCTAGTGTACACTATATACCTCTGAATAATGGCTCAAATTTAGACCGTGAGAGTGGTATTAAGGAAGATGTCGAGGGAACCTTACCCAATTCACACATGGTTCGGCCGTGTGTAAAGTGCATATACGGAAGAAGCTCCGTTAGTGTAAAGACTCTAGTTCGTAAATAGCTGTATATGAAATTGAGAAATTGTAATCATGACTTCCGAAGATCATTTCTATCTAACGCTACCCTCATCAGCCTCTATGGCTCTACATCCTGCTAATAAAATATCAGACTATACAACCCAATTATTGAACCCTATAACTTTTGATCGAGAAATGTATGAAGCAGGATTAAGTGAAATAATTCTTGACGCATCTGTTGAGAATATATTAGAGTCCCCTTCTGCCTTTATAATATTTAGAAGCGTTGAATATGTTAAAAATGTATTAAAAATTAAAGCTAATACAGACATTATCGTACATGATGAAAAAAAATATTTCTATGAAAAATATTTCATAAGTCGGGGTCTTTACAATTCGGTTACTGATGTGTTCATGGCCTTAAACAAAATTTTGAAACAAATCTGTTATGTAAAGATTTAGTGTTTCTTGTTAATAAAGCAGTTAACGAAGATAACGTGTTAATCACCTTAAAATCTCAAACTCATGTGAACCTGAAAGATAGAAGTTTATTTATTTTCCATTCTTCAGCATGTTTTCGTAAATGAAATTACTCACATGTAGACTCAATATTGAGAAATAACGATATCAAACCATCTCTAAAGGTCTAATACGTTATATACCAAACGAGGAAGAGTAATGGTCTCAAAAATGACCAACCGAGCGTTCATTTACATTTTGTATGCATGCTTCTAAGATGTTTCAAGATCCTGGTATGGCCTATGTTTATGCAGGTATTATAGACCATCAAGTATGTATGGAATACTAAAGCCCCCTTATTAAAGGGTAGTTCATTTTCCTAAAGGTAATAGAGTTATAAGCTTTCCTAATGTTCACTACTTTACCGTTGAGTAATACCCAACTGAAGTTCGATTCGGGTATTTATATAGAGAGACGTGGAAGGTAAAATCCAGTATCCATTCTACGATTGGGACAGCAAGTGTGTAAAGTACACATTAGAAAGGAAGCTCCGTTAAATAAATAATCATGGAAAGAGAACGATCTTCAGAGGTTGCAAGATGCAGAGGAGGATATGTTTAGGTTGGATTTTTGCTTCGTTTGTTCGACGTGAATATCCTTTGTTTAATCAGGAGGCCAAATACCCCTCGCTAAAAAAGCAGCTAGGACAGGTATAGATACTTTCCAAGATATTATGGGCGGTATCGATCCTCGAACAGCTGTAAAACGTCGACTAGCCGATGCTTCTGATGAAATGTTAGATGATGTTAAACGAAAATACCGCGTAAGATGACTGGTCAAGGTGTAGGTCGCCCGTAAAAACCTATAAAGAGGAATAGGAAAGGACCACTAAAGAAAAAGTGTATTGATGTGTTTGCTCTTTAATAACAATGCTAAGTGGCAACTTTTTACATAAACAATGATAACCTGTAACGATGTTAAGTGGTAACTTTTTTAACATAAACAACGACAACTGTAACTATTTCGTATGATTAAGGAATGTTAAACAAATTCCGCTCATTATACACTCCGTGATTGTACCAGCAGTGCATTTCCTCCATCCCTCCATCCCAGACTGTTGTAAGAGGGAATTGGATCTCTTCTCAGTGAACCCTACACATCAGTGTGAGTGAATCCAACTTTATTAGTGTTAATCCTGTTCACGCAATCACAAATACAGATGTACCTCTCGAATTCAATATCCCTGGCACTTCCGACCAATATCTTGACCCTTCGAATGTGTTTTTATATCTGAAGACTAAGTTAGTAAACGAGGATGGTTCAGATCTCACAGGAACCGATCACATAGTATCCACCGAGACAAATTTCCTGTATACGTGTTTTAATCAACTTGAGGTGTTTTTAAATGAAACATCTCTAGGAGCATCAGCTGCAAGTTACCCTTATCGATGTTATATTGAAACTTTACTAAATTATTCTCAAGATGCAAAGGAGTCTCATCTGCAATCATGTGGATATTACAATTTAAAAGATGTAGAGAAACATAGAACCAATGCTGCTAAATCTAAAAATAACACGTATGAATATTACGGACGTGTAAACGGTGATATATTCTCTCAAGAAAGACTTATTCTACCATCAGTGGACACCCGCATCAGGTTAACTAGATCTACACCTGAATTTGCTCTTAATGTTAAAAGCGCTGTTTTAGCCACAACTACAGCACCAAAGCCTATCTTTAAATTATTGGACGCTTATCTTTATATACGTAAAGTGAAATTATCCCCCATTAAACATATGAAAATAGAGAAATCTCTTTTGACCGATACAGCAAAATATCCAATCAAGAGAATTGAGACTAAAATTTTTAACTTCACCCAAGGATTATCGAGTATTAATATACCTAACATCGTCAATGGTAGCTTACCTCAGAAGGTAATAATAGGAATTGTAGAACACGATGCTTAATCTGGAAACTATGGAAAGTCTGCCTTTAAATTTACCCATTTTGGACTTAGAGGGATCAGTTTACATGTGAATGGTCAACCATACGGTCGTGATTATGAGATGATATATGAAGACTCACATTCTCAATGTTCGCGTCCTTTTTACGATTTATTTGCCAATACTGTATCTTGTAGCGATAACGGTACAGGTGTTGATCTCAAGACTTATGCTGAAAAACAGTAATTTATAATGCATAACGATCTCACAGCTGATCTTCTGCTTGTAATGCTTATCATGCTCAATATGCACTAAGAAAGGAAGCATTAGGGTTGAGTCTCAATTGTGACAAAGCTTGACAATCCTCATCTCAAGTTCTGTGTATCTGTACGCGAAAGCCCTGAACCAGGATGGTTTTGTGGTGAGGGGTTCTGTTGCGTGTCTCCCATGTTTGTGGGCTCCGCATTTATCAATCTAATATTTTATTTAACATTTGTATTTTAAGAAAATCAATCAAAGATCAAAAATTTCGTAGTAGATTTTTGGGATTATCTTTAACTTAAAGAAAGACTAATTAAGCCGTCCATTGAAATTGACAGAGTAGAAATATAATCTTGAATTATTAATGATGAATGAAGTAAGAAATTAATAAACTGCCTCGAAGGAAAGGAGATTTTTTTAGGGGTAATTCTTGCTTTTTTTTGTTTTTCTTTGT
>JABUQX010121187.1:0-2500 GCA_015478945.1 Trachelipus rathkii
CGATTTAATTTATCTTTCTTTTATAATGATTTTCCTGGTTATAAGATGACTGAATTTTTACAAATACTTCTATATTCTTAATTACTGCCATGTATACAAGTTTTAATCATGTAAAGTACATGAATGAACGAGTAAAGATTTTGAGTCTGAAGTCAGTGTTGAATAAAGTTTAGGGATAAGCAAAAATAATAGTTCTCTATAATATTTAATCAGATCCAATTTTTAATTAAGTATAGAAAGTTATAAGCTTTGATCTGTTAACATCATTATTAATAAGATCTTAATAATAACTGCCATACAGAGAAGCACGTTTTGAAAGAGAAGCAATAAGATCTAGTCATTTAGATCACACACTAAGACACTAAACTCCAGCAGTTGGTGGAGAAACAACCCAGACCCGATAATAGTAAGTAGGCGTCAGTCTTTATATTAATAACTAGGTATTTAAGTATTATATATATATATTTAATAGTGGATATAGAAATTGAAATGGCAAGGATCCTAGAAATAAAGTTCTCTTCAAGAGTGTAATATGCAGTCTGTTTTGCTATATCTATAATGCAGATAATGTGATACATTTATATATTTCATTTTAATTACTCAGTAAGTAGTTAGGTGCTTGCGAGTAATTTAATTGAATTTCGGGGTATAATAATTTTATGAAGTTAAGTTATATTAGTACTGATGCCAAGCTCTGGTCCTTTACAATTGGACATTTTACTTAGTAGGAATTTTATTGATAAACCTTTTTATATATAATAATAAGAGTGCATTCTGTTTGTACTGGATTCTTTCAACGAGAGTAACTTGTTTCTTACTGGACTTTTGGAAATGTCGTCTGGAACGGGTGATACTCTTGCTTTAATTTAATAAGAGTGATAAATTTCTCATAGCTTATTTATTTTATATAGTTGGCAATTTTCATACGTAGCATTAAAAAGACTTATGGAGAGGTTGATTGAAATAATGATAGGGATTATTATTAGTGAATAAATTAGTTATTGTACTAATCTATTAATTAGAATAAAAAGTAAAACAATAACCTTAGTCAAAACTCATGATAACAAAGTCCAAATTTACCATTGTTATTATGTAATAAAGATACATATAGGTGACGAATTTTGTATTCTTGAGGATTCACTTATTAAATAATCACTCTATTAATGTATATTAAGTATGATAGTAGTAAATGTAAGACAGTTAGGTGTCTTAGATCTTATATTCTAGATGTAGCTTGAAATAATTTTAAACTACACTAAGTGTAATGAGTCAAAATAATCATACTTGAGATATTTAGACTAGCTCATATTATAAGGTGAGTAGTTGAGCGCCAGTACTTTATCTGCCAAATGCTTTGAGTAAGATGAGGTAATCTGCTCATGGATATCGTGCACGTTTGTTATTAGTTTACCTACTTAAAGTCATAACTTAAATCCTACTTATATTTATCTAATAGCCTGTTATTTTCGGTCATAGACATAGCAGTGGGTAGGCACCTCGAGCACCCTATTAGGAGTTATCTTTTATTCTTACTACAACCTATTCATTCGTGACTAATTCTATTATCTGATTTAACGTGAGTCTTTTGTTGGGGAGGCTTATAGGGTTCTAGTTGTCATACTACTCATACTGGAGGGCTACTATTCATTACAGCTTTATGGAGTATTACTTCTTTCACACTTTCCTCGATATACCGGCTCTCGGCGGAAGCCTTGCGGTTTATTCATTTATCCTCTATGAAGTAGTTACCCTTATCTATTATTGCGTAATATTTATAGTGCATAATTATTGTGTTTACTTATAGTATTATCTATTAACTTCGTCTATCTTCGTCGATCTTTATGGCACGCTGCTTTTATATCAACAGGGGTCTTTCTCCTTGACGAGGTTCACGTAACAAGGGCTTATTGTGAGCTCGTCGTCACCGTTGTCTTTTTTAATACCTTATTATTTTGTACGAATGAGGAATAAATGCATATAATATAAGTATATAGTGAATGTAAAATATAATCACTATACTATACTATATAAATATACGTTTGAAATATTTCGTTATATATCGTACGCTATTAATTATATATATATATATATTATAATATATATATACTGGTAACTATGTTAATTATTATAATTATGTAATTATTTAATTATTGTATACTTAATATATTATATCATAATAGTATAATTACTTGAATATAAAAAACTTTAACTAATAATTATTTATTTACAAAGATGATGGATAAATTAAATTAAATAATTTTGAAAAGAGATTGTCGGGATTTCTATTATTTAAAGAATTTTTAATTCATTAGCATCAGGTCTCACTTTTAAATACAATAATATAACATTTAATTTTAACTTATTCTTTTTTCATACAATTATATTTAATATCTCACTTTTCCGAATTCGTTTGAAATATCAAATTTCGAATATTTTTATGTTAACAACTCGTTTTGGAAAAAAATTATAAATTTGGGTCCTCAATCTTTTACAATTTGTA
>JABUQX010121187.1:7500-14165 GCA_015478945.1 Trachelipus rathkii
TCTTTTTAATGTATTTCTTTAAACCTTTTTGCTAAAAAAAACTTTCATAAATTTTTATTTTATTTCTTGAAACCTTTATATTACTTTCTAAAGAATTTTATTCTTTTTATGTGTCCAGCAGAATGATCATCATTTTGTGCAGACACTAATACCGTAAAGAAGTAAATCAGTAAATCAACCCACCCACCCAACAATCCCAACCCATCTATAATCTATAGATGCAGGTGATCTATTAATATAACAGCTAACATAACAAAGCGTTTTTACCCACGTTAAAGTAAACCTATGAATATAACTACGTCGATACACACACAACAGCCGCCGAATAACAGCGCATCAACTGCCATCTTAACGCGAGAAGAGACAGATATGGGTGGTACTACATAAAGTTGTCCTTTGATAATCCAATACTAATATTCATGAAAAGAAGGCATTAATATCATTAAATATATATCGATTTTTATTTTTGAGTATATCTATCACTTTTCCATTATTTATAGTTCAATATGTTGGTTGCACCAGAGGATGTGTACTGATTACATAGTTATTGCACGATGATGTTACAATGCATTATTTATGCTTCTTTTCATTGTATTTAAAGAAACTTTTGTGATTTTTTTACTTCCCCATGTGAAGACTTTATTGGCTTACGACTGCTAGTGATGGCTGTTTATTCGTGCGGCTGTTGTGTGTTAAGTATGTTATATCCATAGTTTAACTTTAACGTGTGTAATAAACTTAGTATCTTGTTAGCTGGTAAGAGATTTTGATGAAGGTATTGTATGAATGGTTTGAGGATGGTGTGGATGTGTGGTTTGATTTCTGTTATTCTGAAATTGTTCTGAAAAGATAGCTGAAGTAGGTATGCCAATTCTATAACCGTTAATATTATTTATAAAAAAGAATAAAATTTTTAGTAAATAACAAACCCTTATTTTTTTGAAGTTTCAAATAAGAAATAAATACAACTTATGATTTTTTTCAAATCAAACTGTTTTATATAGCGTTAAAAATAAAATTTATAAATATTCAATAATACAGTTTTAACAATATCACACACTATTATTTTAGACTATTTTTCTTACGTTATCACATATAATAAATTTTACATCAAGAAATCTGAAAACAATTAGAAAGTATAGATAGTTAAATACAAACAAAAAATTTTAAGTATTGATATTAAAATAAATGTGAGAAGTTTCTTTAAAAACACAAAAAGTATTAAAGAACATGCAACCATTAATAATTTGAAACCATAAAATTTAATAGGAAATGTAATTATAAAATCAGGTGCAGGTTCTTGACATTTTATTAAATAAATTATTTACTACATCAGTTTCGCCCCTGTTCGTTCTGTTGGGATTGCGACTACCGCATTGTTAGTTACTTTAACTGTGTTAAGTATGGAAACTTTGTTATTGTTATTCTGCCGCCCCCCTCTTCTCACGCTTTTTTTTTTTCTCTCTATTTTTGGTTTCTCCCCCTTTCTCCCTTCCCCCCTTTGCTTATTCCACCTCGTCCTGCGCTTCGAGGTGTTCTCTCTCTCTCTTCCTTCTTCCCCTTTGTTTTACCGCCGCCTTTGGAGCTCTCTCTTCTCCTTCTCACCCTCCTCTCATTCTTCACTTTCTCTGGGTTCTGATACACCCCCATCCTCGCAGTTTAATCGATCGTAAGGTATGTTAGGTTTTGTCAGTGGGTAGCATGTTATATTCAATCCAGTTCATTTGATGCTCATGGTTGCTTTTATTGGTGTTCGAAAACTTGTTTACGTTAGCATTTATTCATTGATCAGTATGAACAATTACACAAGGTTATGATAAAGATTTTGTATAATTTAGTTACTATATGTTATGTAAAATAACAGTGATTATGTTAGAGAAATTAGTGTGAGTAAGTGTGTGACTTGGTCTGGTGACTGCTCAATGTTAGTTACAATTTATACTGTGATTAGGTGTATGGGACTTTGTTCTACATTGGTTATGTTAAGTTTATTCGTAGAGACTATAAAACGTGTTTATGAATTTGTTCGTTGTACATTATATTTTTCGTTCAGGTTATGACTATGTTAGATTTATTGATGTGAAAAACTTTGATTTGCAAATTACGTCATATTATATTCATCGTTGGATTCAGTTATGAAAATAGTTTTTTTAATAATAATAAAAAAAATTATATATTAAAATGAGCTAATATCGAACATACATATAATCAAATGGTGATGTAATATTTATATATGAAAACTGTAATAACAACTGAAGGATGCTTTTAAAGTGCTTCAGTGAGAGTAAGCTTGCTTGGACTAAGTGACTTATAAAATAAATATATTATTTAAAATGCAATATTTTTATGGCATGCCTTCATAAATAAATGACTTAAATTTCCGTGTAGATCATAATCTGATAACGATATATCTATAATTAGACTGCTAAAGATCGATAATCTTCTAAAAAATTACCTTTAGTGAATTGATGGCTTGATCACTATGAAGTTCAGACAAAATAGAGCAGTTGCTAACATTAAAATTTAAGTAGCCATATTATGAGTTATGAAAAGTAGATATTATATCCAAAATAACTTACTAATGAATATAAATAATGAGCCAAAGATTAGCCCACTAATGAAAGTTTGTTATTAATATATACAAGATCAAGAGTGATAGTATATACGTAAGTATATACTCTTAGTTCAAAAAGTTCAAATAGTTCAAAATAATAAAAATAATTACTTGAAAATAAAAATAAGTAAAGATAAAATACAAGAGCACGAACATACTTCGCCAAAAAAAAAGGAACTTAAGCAAAATTTAGCATGTGTACCGACATAATCGCTCAAATAAAATTTCAGGCCAACAGCTTTAATAAAAACTTGAACAAAATAGAAAATCCAATATTTTAATATTAGTGGATACCTCTGTAATGAAGATATAAAAATGTAAATTTTCAGAAACTAAAATAAATGGTATAGGTGAAAATAATAATCAGGGGTCTAAACTAGGGTAGAAATTTTAAAACAAAAGTTAGAAGCAAGTATCAAGAACTGTTCTTCTATTCATAGCATTGTGGCATGACGCCTTGATCTGTCAGGAAAAGATCCAACAAATCTTTAAAGCTTCCATTTTAAGCTTTAAAACCAAGTATCTAGGAAGGAATATATGTGAAAATGAAATGAACTCAAAGGCTGTTCTATTTAATCAAGTATGCAGAAGGTAAAGCAAGATAAGCCATAGTGTAAAGTTGTATGCCGATATGGATGAGAAGGTGATAAGTTATAGCCTAAAAAGTGCAGTAGTAAAGAAACTGCGAGAAAACAGTGATGGAAAATGAACAATTATGTGGCCTAATACCATCACTTGAGGAAAGGTGCCTGAGAGGATTGGAATGAAATTACAGAAGGGAATGATGGTCGAAGCTATGCAGGAGAGCAGTGCGTTTGTTTTGTTTTTTAGATGCTATTGAAAATAATGCCATGGGAAATGTTTCTCCTTTGAAACTGATGATTCTAGTGGTGCCATCTTTATAGAATAGCTTTAAACAATCCCCTATAAACAGCGTGAATAATGGAGAAATAAAGTGGATAATATGTATAAGTAAAATATAAAAGGTAAATGGTAAGTTTTCACAAAGTTATGTTGAAAAAGAAGCAATGATCATGAATACACCATTATTTGGAGAGCTTGGCACTGGTGCCAAACAAAAACAACAAATTGCAAGGTGAAAAAGGTAAGTCACTTTATATAAAAGAAAATAATAATGACCATAGAAATAACAATACATAATGTTTCTTTAAATCTCATATGCTATAATTATAATGTACATATATATGAAGATTATTACGAAATGAAATGTTTGTATGTTGTAATTAATAAATAAACTCTCAGTTTATAAATTTTGTAATATAAGACAATCATAGTAGTATTAAAAATGCCATTAAATTCTAGTAAAACAAAGCCCAATTGCATTTATAAAGTTTGATTCAAGACTATAAAAAACGGGGAAAACTTCCTTAGAAGAAAAGACTTTAGTAGCAAATTGTAAAAGACCAGAAAAATGAAGAATGTAATACAACATCTTAACATTTTCTCCATAGAGAAAAAAGATTAATGCCAAGTTACAACAATATTGAAAGACAAAACAGCATTCAATTACTCTTCATCAACAGGCACCTCACTGTAAATTTAATAGATTAGATATTGAAAAAACAGAGTCAAAAGAATCCAAGAATGTATGAGACAAAAGACTTCCGAAACAAAAGTTAAGTAATAGGAGTTATTATATCCTGCTGGTGCCAGTTAAAAATCAAAAGCTAAAGGTGAAGATTACTTGAGTAAGAAATTTTGAGTTTTAGCAGAACATATTCTATCGGAGCATGTAAATGTTTGCGGGACTTGACACCACCTGCAATTTTACGAGAAAGGTGATATATATTAGTAAATATTTTCAAAGTAAAATATTAATTGGGTTATATATATGATTAATAAATATAAATATCTATTATAATATATTATATATATTATATAATATGATATATATATTTATATCATAATGATAATAATAGTTTAACAACAACAAAGCATGGACGACATAAAATAAAAACATACATTTACTAAACATCTAGAAACTTTATGATATTTGTTTTGACTATTATCATGGAAAATGTAATAATGCAGAAAAATTGGCCCTTTAAAAATAGAAGAGAGTCCCATCTTATCAAGATATAAATGTTATTAGAATATTTGTTAATCATGTGCACTCAAACCCCTTCATAGAATTAAAAATAGGTTTTTTAATAGGGATTGAATTCAAAGTAAATTTGTTTTAAAGCCCATAGAGTGTAGAATTCATTATAACTATCCTTTGCAGTTAAGTACCTTTTTGTGGTTGGGCATTACAAGGTTTAACTACGCTTAGATTGGCATCCAAACAATTATAATTATTAAGATGTCATAAAACAGTAACACATGAATGAAGGTCAGGTTTTTGTACAAAAATATTGTTTAAGGAGAATATTCTGAAAAGAATCCAGAACAAGTTCTTGAAAGTGTGGAATGATTTAAATGTGGAAAAATAAGGTGAAATACATTGAAAGAACAAATACATGGTATACAGTAAATTTCAAGTGGGTTTACCATTTAAAAATGAGAAGCAACATTTCCCTAATAACAAAAACAGGGCTTTAGCTAGATTATATTTATTAAAAATTAAATTTTTGAAAGATAAAGAATATTTTGCAAAATTTAATGAGAATATAGATGAGATGTTGAAACTTAATTTTGCAGAAAACGTAGAAAAAGATGAACTTTTGAATACCGAGAGATTTTATTTGACTCGTCACAGTGTTATTCATCCACAAAAGAAAAAATTGAGAGTAGTGTTTAATGCAGCTTTATCATACAATGGTATTTCTTTAAACAATAGTCTACTGACTGGTCCTGATTATATTTCTAACTTGCAAGGCGTACTTTTAAGATTTAGGCAGGAGAAATATGCCTTTATAGCAGATATAGAAAAGATGTTTTACCAGATACAAGTACTTAAAAAAGATTATTTGCCCTTTCTATGGTTCACAAATGGAAATTTAAATAATGCTCCAGAGAAATATAGTTAAAGTTCACATATTTTTGGAAGTGTAAGTTCCCCTTCAATAGCAAATTATGTTTTGAAGCAAACTACAAAGGTAAGTGAAGTAGAAAAATTTAGTGATTTAGCCAAAGACACTATTCTTAGAAATTTTTATGTTGATGACTGTTTGAAATCTGCGAAGTCAGAAAATGAACTATAAAAGTTTACAAAGAAGTAAATGAAATTTAAAAAATTAGTGGGTTCAATCTGCATGAAGTAGCAAGTAATTCAAGGAATTTTTTAGAAAATATTGATAAACAATATTGGAACAAAGATTTTAAAGAGATATATTTAGCCTAGAATAGACTGGGATGATGAAAACCCATCGAATATAAATAAAAAAAAAGTTATTTAAAATGAAATAAAAATATTAATAAGTTGAATAGTTGAAAGCAAATAAAAAGGCCATATAATCCAAATTGTTTAAAAAAGTATAAAATATTGAACTGTATATTATTTCTCTTGAACGGTTCTCAAGTTGCATAAGCTGCAGTAGTTAACATAAGAATTTTGCTTGCAAACAGAAGAAAAACATTATTTCTCTTTTTTGGTGTTATTTAGAAAACCAGATTGATACCAAACCCAAAAGGTGATGATGCATTACCACTGGGAGGTAGGTGGAAGTGCCTTAAAACAACAGTTAACATGAAATTAAAACGGAAATTAAAATATAAATACACCTTAACCTGTAAGACTATGAAACAGTAAATTATTATTATTTACTATACATAGTATTTACAGTAAGAGAAATTTATTGTTCTGCATAATAAAGGTAATGTATATAGGTCTAATGCAAACACAAGTCAGTGGAATTATGTACTAGGGCCCTAGGCAAGCTGAATATAGTAGACAAAGCACGTAAAGGTTTATCTGTTGATGAGTTTTTGAACACCAAACATTGGAGCACTGGTCCACAATTTTTTGGATCAAGGCAAAGCTCATTGGCCAGAGCAAAATATGGAACATAAATTATGATGACAATGAGTAAATTATAAAAAATAAACCCATTATGTCCATACAATTACAAGAAAGTGCAACAGACAAACT
>JABUQX010121188.1:0-17500 GCA_015478945.1 Trachelipus rathkii
GTTGCAATGTCAATGTTGCACAATTTTTCTAAAACAGTACAAACATTTGGCAATGAAAATTTTCCACATTCTGCACCAGCAAGCATTATTTTTTACGTTACCTTACAATTGTTTCAATGTGTTTAGCACGTATATTACTTTTTGCAAAGTTGGTGCCTTTGACTGAGGTGGTCAAGGTTTTAGGGTTTTACCTTACAGATCGTGCAGAACCCCGTGATTTAGCCAACCGCTTAGAGTTTTTCTCTCTTAATGTTTCAGGTGTCCATGGGAGTCTAAGTGCAGTGGAACCAAATTTGTAAAGGTTGTGTGTTTACACCTCGTTTATTTTTGTCAGTATTAACGGTATTAATTTAATATTGATGTCTTCTCTTCCTATAACAACAAGAGGTTTCGACCTAGAGTCTGATGTCTGAACACTCAGCAATCGAGGGTTACTTGAGTGCGTAGATTGAGGCTTAAAGTTGCCTCCATATCCACGATTGCACAAACAAGTGATGTGAACAACCTCCCTCTTTGATATAAGAAAAATCGCCTTTATTTAATGTTACTGATTTGAAGAATGCACTTATCTTGGCCATGGTCCAATCCTCGCCATATATATTAAGGATATCTATATCATATTATTATATATATTATATATGATTATATAGTATTTAGGCTATAATAACTATCATATATAAATCTATAGATTTTCATCGGTTGTGGTATTATTATTATAATCACTAATACCTATATACTTCACACATCAGGAAGACAGGGTTATGGTAAATGTTAGTCAGTATGAAGTGGCTATTTTTATGACTCACTCTCTAGTAATACTACATATTGCTTATACTCCCCTGCTCACACATCGCTCTGGGGTTGTATGAGCTTTTATTACAGTATTGGAATGTGATATATAATTCACATTATAATCGGACACCGAATATCAAACTTATCTTATATAAGGAACATAGGATAAAAGGTATACAATTGTACCTGATTGATGAATCGTGTGTATATGCGTGTTATACCTTCACGAGTATTAATTCCTATCTATCCATTTACGTAGAAACAGGAGGGTACTTATGAGGGTGGTTAAGCGTTATGAGATATATTTTATATATTGAGATAACTATTCACTGCCACTTCGGATAGGAAATAAGCGAAATAGTATATGAAGAGTTATTCAATATGGCTTTCAAACTCACTCACACACACTCACTCCACTCTCAATATCTCTTCATTAATACATATGTTATACATGTGGGTTAAGAAGAATATATAAATAGTATATTAGTGGTAACTCGTGTGAGTTACAAACCGCGAAATTTCAAGATCGCTTTAAGGATGCATTATTTTTATAGCGGGCGGTGTTTACACACCCTATCCCCCCCGAGTTAGACGTGAATACTATATATGAGCGAAAACATATTTTGGGCCGCTAACCTATAAAGTAATGTAATTAGAAGGTTCCGTATTTAATAGTACATAATAACTTGCTCACACCTTTGGGAGAGCCCGCTTTGAGCCAGAATTTTCTCTACAAAGGAGATGTATACTAAGTATATTTAGTTTAAAGGCTATTATTTAGGTGACAAAAGGGCGTGATTTGAGCTTTACTAATTTGATGACTGATAATTACTACTCATGTGGTATATTCTATACAAATGGGTATGGAGTGGATAGTAAATATATTATATTTTTATGAGTGGGGTGATATTGTACAGCTTTTCTCACTTATAGGGAGTTTATATACGCGGAGCCCTACGGTTATAGACCTTATATATTATATTCTAAAGCGAGAGTATATAATATTAGACATTGGTTATTTATACTCAGTGAGTCCCGGTTTGCTATTAATATATAATATGAGCACATCTCGTTTGTCCTTAGTTAGACATATTGCAGGGTACTGTTAGCGGGAAGTATGATAAATTGCATTGATCTCACCCTTTATGAGATATTATCTTATGTTGTGAGCTTTAATTTATTCGCACTAATTAATGACTGCTCATTGAATGCTATTGATAGGTTTTGGACGAATCACTATAATGATTTAGTTAGGTCACGCATGTGTTTAAATAATAATTTTTCGCCTTATTGGTGCAGTGAGGACAATATTATATTAATATCATTAGATCATATTATTTTTAGGTTTGAGCTTGTATATTTTTATTATTACATATTATTATCATTTATTGTAATATATTGTATAGTAGAAACTTGATATATTGCAATCATCTTTAATTATCTATGTAGACCTACCTTTGATAACATAGGTAGAACCTTGTTTGAGACAGGCTCGGGTAGCTTATCGCGTAAAACACTGGAGATAATTGGCTACTCGGAGAGCTATACACGTGTGTAAGTCATAGTTAGAGGCCGCTACAATATATTATATATATTCTTAACATGTGGCGTAATTATGGGGGGGGATATAGGGTGGTCAGTTTGATCACCTGCCCAGAGGTACTTACCTTGCCGATTAATTAAGCCAATTTAAAATATCTTTTTATTAAAATTATTTATTAATTATTTAATTATATCTATTTATTATTAATTCACATTTTCATTGCTTCAGTGAGATTAGGAATCTTAAAAATTTTGAAATATATCAATGTATAAATATATTATTAAATATGTAATATAATCGGAGTAGTCATCTTATCCAGTAACAAATTGCATGATATTTGGAGTAATACTGAGTGTGAATATATTTTGAGAGAGTTATAGGTTTTTAATAAATTTTTATTAATATTTTATTATTTATATTTTAATTCGTTTAGGATTGAATTAATTAATATTAATCAATATCTCTGGAGTTAAAAATTCAGATATAACGTGAATTTAATTTATATTATTATATTTTATAATTAAGTTACATACATATATATATGTAGTGTTCCAGGTAAACTTTCGAACTTTATTATATCAGGATCATTATTAATGTAATCTTGAATTATTTTTATTAAAGTTTCTAAACTCATGTGATAGTCAATCATATTTTCTGAATTTAATATAACGTAAAGAATATTTATATATAGTAAATCGTTTGAAAATTATACAATGTGCTCTTTCACTCCTGAATAAGTTGTATATCCTATCAATAATAATTTATTTTTTTGTGTATATGTATGTGATAGAATGTCACTCTCAATGAAGCTGACGACTACTAAGGGAAGTGTAATATTAATTAAGGTATATTTGAGATACATTATAAGTTGTCTCGGGATATTTAATTGTGAACTTATATAAGTACTTATCAGTTGTATATAAATAAATTGTTTGCTGCGCCTAAGGGTTCCTATTATTATATATATATAATAGTAAAAATATATAATTTGAAATTTTTAATATTTAAAAGTGCCTGACTATACTTGCTCATTATAATTATATATAAATAGGTGGTTATATTTATGAAGTTAAAATTCCTGGATGTGACTATCCCTCACTCAATATTAGCTTTGATAAATAATAATTCGAAGCCTGTCGTTGAAAATATTTACAATTAAATGCATTTGACTTGTTACAAAATTGTTATAAAATCATTCACCTGATCTCAGCACACTAGCAGCGAACTGATAAATTTTCGTCTCGAATAAAACTTTTTTTTAGAAGTCATCAGTTACTTGGACCAGCAAATATGTTAATTGATATCAAACCAGTCAACTATTAGAACGCTCGTTTGAAAGAACATCGAACGAGGTCCGATCTAGAAGAGGAGGGTGTATTAATTATTGAAGAATCTCCTCATCTCAGTCTGTACTCTACTCTACAATCGGGAGGATTAGTCCGAGAGTTGAGATCACTAGTATTAATGGTATATCTCACTCTGTGCTATCATTATAATTTTGCACAGTATGTATAAGTTGTCCCTATTCAGCATATTGCTATCCTTTTAGTAATCATAATACCAAAAGTATTAAGTGGAAGTAAAACTTAATTTCTTTTTTTTTTTTAACTATAAAGTGAATACATAGGGAAAACCGTCAAATAGTGGCTGGAGTTCGGTGGTCTCTACGGCTTCCTGGTGGAAGTCGGGGGGACTTCGTGCCCCACGCTCCCCTCTGGTATTTCCTTCGGCTATCGAGCCGCCCTAATATTGGGTAAGAAAAATTTGTTTTAAAATCATAGCTCTGATACTATAAATCCATTCCCAGAGGATAAATTAAAAAAATTATTAATAACCGCTTTCCTTAGTACTATATTCGTCGTGATTGTCTGATATAATATATTAATTTGTTTTACTGTAAGGTTGCTGCCGTTCTAAGAGTTACATGATGTCACGCTTTAAGACACTCTGACCATATATATATAAATAGTATATAATATATATACTATATATAATATATATATATATTATATATATATATATATATTTATAATAGATATATAGGTATTATATATATATACTATAATTATATTATATATATATGATATAGGTATATATATTTATATATAGTGTTAATATTACATAAAGTCCGATATAAAGATTTATATATATAGTATATATCATAATATATATATATATATATATAATAGTATTATTATTCTCATTATAAATAATAAAATGGCATTAATATAATACAAAAAGGTGAGTATAGTATATTATTAAATATAATAATCACATTAATTAAGTATATATAAATATATTTTATATATCTATTGTATATATAATATATATATTATATACATATAAAATATATTATTATTAAATAATATTTATATTATTTATATATATATATATATATAAAATAAGTAAATATATATATATAAAATATATAATAATACTAGATATATAAACATATTATATATAAATAGTAAGAATAGTATAGTATATATATATATATATAATATGAATGAGTAGACTATAATATTACTTAACTAATATATAATATCAGAAGGTGCGGCACTCCCGCTAGCTGCATTGGAGGAGTATGGAGAGCACTTGATGCTGGCCGGGTTCTGGAGATGCCACGAGGGTAACGTGGATACGGAGTCGTTGAGATATTGAAGCACGGTGTAACACGTTGCAGCCGGTAACCCACTGCCGGGTTACACGCTCTCGCGGACATGTTGTCCGAGATAAGGGGAGGAGCAGAACCATATATAAGGAGTAGCTTTGAGCAATAAGGAATTATGGTTTTTGTTCTAAAGTCTGTGGACGGGTCGCCATTAGAGACGACGAGATATTATAAGAGGGGTAGGCAAGGGATTCGAGCGGTCGAAGGAAGCGCGCGGTGTGACAGAGCAGTGACGAGTAATATAGTTGCAGGAAGGCGTTCTGTGGTGAGTACCGCCACTTAAAAATTAAAATAATGAGAAAGGGGAAATTATTTAAAAACTGTGGGGGAGAGCGTGGGCTTGGATGAAGACGGTGATGTGATTGGCAGTTACGGAGGTTTTGAGGGCCTGAAAGCACGTGACAAGGATTTGAAAAGAGGTTGTGGGACGCAAACCCCAAGAAGGTGGGGCGGAGCCAGAGGGGGTTTTTTGGTTCGTCTGAAGAGAGGTTTTTAAATGTAGCGAAGACTGGAACATGGAGGCCTGGGATTTAGGGAGAGAGGGGCCAGAGCGGAAGAACCGAGAGCGGAGTCGAATTATTTCGTTGTATCGCCCGAGGTGAAGTTGGTAGTGAGTCTACGAGGACCGGGCACGCGGTAAGTGTTGTTGACCGGAAGGGGGTCCGCAGTCTTTGAAAAAAAGCAACGAATTGCGATTCGGAATGCAAAACTGGCAGTAACGGGGAAGGGAAAGAAGGAAAGAGAAGAAAAGGAGAAGAAGAGAGGAAAGAAAGGGAGGAGGAACAGGAGGAAGGAGCTAAAAAGGTATTGAGGAAGGAAGCGAGACTGGAGAAGGCGATTTCAGAGACGCTAGACGGTACTACCCACAGGCCAAACACACGAGGTGCTGGGAGCCGGATGCGTCTGAGCGGTGCCTAGCCATAGTAAACCATCTCCACTCGTCTTATCATTGTGGGAAGTGAGCATGGATAAAAGCAATTTACTGGTTTACCCCTCTTGAAAAAAAAAGGAAATGCAATGGAATGCAAAAATATATCAAGCAGGATCTATTACTAGTTTACGGAAAGAAAAAGGGAAAGTAAGGAGAAAGAAAAGAGAGGTTTCCAATAGGAGTAGAGGAGGTACATAAGTAACAGAAAGGTCTACAATTTGGGAGGTAATGGAGGTTGTATGCAAGTGATTGCAAGAGGTATTAACAGATAAAAGTGTCCGAGGGGGCTGTCTTTATCTACGGAAATGCTGAAGACAGACATTTCTATTTTCAATCTTCATTTTTACTTTCCTTTATATAAATGGCCATACATGACGTCGCACCGCGTAGGTAATAGTAGGCTGGAGCTTTTTTTTTCTCCACTATTAGAAACATGACATTACAACTTGAAGAGACATACACTAGTTTGGTTGCTATCTTTTTTTTAGCTGTTTTTAAGTTTTTGACCTTGTCGGTTTTGGGTCAATAGTTTTGGGACTGTGGGGATTAGATGTCTTTATAATTTTTTGTTTATATTTTTTTTTTTAGTTTTTTTTTTTTTGTGCTGTTCTCTTTTTTTTTTTTTTCTGTTTCTCTTTAATCGTTTTGCTTTCACCGAGATTTTTTTTTATAAAGTATAAAGAAAATTCTTTTAAATACGTTAATTCCTCATATTATCTATTCCTCCGATTTTTCTAACATTCTTATCCACCAAACAAGATAATACTTTGCATTATTAGATGATTTTTTATTTTTTTTTTTTATTGATTTTTTTTGTGTAATTTTTTTAAGTCTACAGTTTCTTATTTTTATATATTATTTAGTTTTAAAGGAATCACTTAATTTTTTTTTATTTTTTAGTTTTTTTTCTCTTTTTTTTCTTTTCCTAGTTGTTAGTCATTATTTTATGTTTCATCTTACATTTTATTTTTTTGGTTTTATAACGATATTTTATATATATTTTGCATGTAATTTTTATTTTTTTTATTATTTTCTTTTTTTCCGGCTGTAGATTTTTATACGTTTTTTTTTATTTTAAAATTTTAAATTTTTGAATAAATATATTTTTTTTGCAGTTGCTGTTTTATATTGTGGTATCCTAGAAAAATTTCTTTAATTTTTATGTTTTATAACTTAAAAAATTTGTATTTTACATACCTTAAAAGCAGTAAATATTCAGTAAATCAATAAATCAGTAAAGCAGTAAATCAGTAAATCAGTAAATCAAAATCAAAATCTTCTCTTGTCCATCCTTGAATCTATTGATCTGTGATCTATTGATCTATTGATCATTGATCTATTGATTCAATATCATATTTGTATAATAACAAAACATAAACTTTATATTATTTTGCTTCGTTTTCTACAAGCATTTGTCGGAAAAACCCGCATTTCCGCCATTTATTGTTTATAACTTAAAAAATTGCATTTTTAGTTAACATACTTTAAAAGAACTATAGACAGATTTAAAACCACGGAAAGTTATACCTCTTTCTACCATTCGTGATCCTATTGATCTAGTTGAGCTATGATCTACGTTGAATCCATTGGATTAAAGTCATACTTTTTTTTACAACATAACCACAAACTTTTATTTATTTTTAGTTTTGTTTTCTTAAACATGTATGTTTTTTGACTATAAATTTATTTATTTTGTTTTATTTTTAAACTATAAAAATTTTTTATTTGTTTGTTTTTATCAGCTTTTAAAATCATTTTTTTGGGGAAATATTTTTCCAATGTCTCTGTTAACTTATGCAAAATTTTTGTGCATTTTTTCAAGACCTAAAGAGTATTAATTAATAATCATTAATTCAGTAATCGTAACTGCCTCTGGGATTATTGCCGTGTGCTTCGTCAACACTATTTCAAACATAGTTTATAACGTTTGTTTTCTGTGTAGTAAAATAACAACCTAAATGTCTCAATACATCTAAAAAATTTTATTAATTTTTTTTTACACAACTTCCCATCATCTTTCTTCCCTTATATACTTTTCGTTTTTACTAAACAAATTTATTCCACTTTATCTGTCATAATTAAAATTTTTTGCTATGTACATACCTGAAAGTAGTGAATCAGTATCAGTAAATACTTATATAATTTTTTCCTTCATTATTTAAAAAATTAATTGAAACCCAAAATTTACCTATTATTCATTGCTATCTGTTAGCTTTCTCGTTTTCTTAGTCGTCTTTAGGCTTTAGTTTGAACTTTTTTCATTGTATGTTTTTTTGTCATATTAGCTGTATCACCATCTCTTAGTATCAGCTTGACAAGTACTTAAAGCTATATAATATATATATATATATATATAATATATATATATATATATTATATAATATATATATATATATATTATATATAATATATTATATATACTATATTAATTATATAATTAAGTAGTTATATATAATTATCAATATATATATAAGTAGTAACTCACCAGTCTCACCTCCATCAGCTTTTTCATATGAAGGAAAGAGTTATAGGTCGAACTTGGAATGATAATTCTCTATATGGATAAGCTCTAATCCGTGAAAATTCAAGTCTGTAGGATGTATATAAAGGGGTCACCCCGACGGTGACGCCATATACCGCTTACGCCCTTTGCGCTTCCGAGCGTGCACTATTAGCCTAAAACGACCATTTTGGAGTCAGACAGGACCGATGTCTGTCTGACGACAGACACAGACGAAGGTCTGTGTTTCGTCTGTTGTTTGTCTGTTGTATTATTATTAATATATTTTACGTCGAAGAAGTGATCCCGAAGGATCACTTCTGAGTTGTTTTTTAACCTTCCGCGTGGTTCGCCTTGCCCATGCAAGCCTGGTCAAAACCTAGCATTATCAGTGCTGCGCCGCCACCGCCACCGCATCCGCCACCGCTTTGCTCCGTTTCGCTCCACGCTCTGGTTAGAGTTTGAGACATGGTATCTCTGTCAAACTTGGTACCCCGTTTGGATAACGTAACCTCGTCGTATATGAAGTTACATCCCCGAGGGACCTCCCAAAGGGGGAGGCCCATCCCCATTAAAAAATTAAATTGTTCGCTAGAAGGCTGAAATTTGGTTGAGATACAGAGTGGTCTAGAAGAGAGTAGATTGGAGATTCAAGGAGTTGGCTCCGGCACCGGTGCTGAGTTAGTGGTGCCTAGTTAATAAACATTCGTATAACAACAATACCAGTGTGCTTATATATGTTATTGGGTCTGTAGATTCGAAAATAATTGTTCCCGAAACGATCAAGAAAAAAAAAAATAAAATAAATAAAAAAATTAAATAAATAAATAAATAAATGAAATAAAATTTCGTACACTTTTATGTTTATAACTTAACAAAATTTTACGTTTTTACATAGCCTAATAGCAGTAAATCATAAATCAAACACCATCCTACCTTCCTGTCAACCCTCCTTCCATTGTGAATCTATTGAATCTATTGCATTAGTCGAATTTTTACGTAAAATTTCATTTTTACATACCCTAAAGCAGTAAATTCACTAAATCCAAACCACTATCCACCGCCTCCGACCCATCTGGAATCTATTGATCTATTGATTAGATAAAATTTTACTAAAATTTTCATGTTTACATACCCAAAGCAGTAAATCACTAAATCAAACCCACTATCCAAACTCCCTCCTGACATCTGTGATCTATTGAATCTATTGATTCAAGTCATAATTTTTACTAAAATTGTAACGTTTTACATACCCGAAATCAGTAAATCAGTAAACAAACCACCATCCAGCCAGCATCAGGCCACCCTCATCCACCATCCTTTGATCTATTGATCTATTTGATCTATTGATTCAAAGGTCACTTTTCGAGTATCATTTTGAATAACATACATAAAATCAAGTTCTTTATACAAACATCAATAATATTTATGCCGACGTAACAAAGTTTTTCACATAAATAAACTACTTAGCATCATCTGAACTAAAAAAGAATGTACAAAGACAAAACTAACCACATCTTAAACAGGAATAAACTGTAAACGTAACAAAAGTTCCACACTTAACACAGTAAAAATAACTAATATAGCATACAAAACGTACTACTTACACTTTTCTAACATGTCACGGTTATTTTACATTAAGACTGTAAATATTTAACAAAATTTATCACAACATTGGTAATTATCATACAGATCAATGAATATACTCTTAACATAATAAGGTTTCCATTAATAAAGCTAACATATCGTTACATGAACTAAGAAAAAAAGTACAAAGACAAACCTATCACACCTTAAACACGAATAAACTGTAACATTAACAAAGTTCCACTTAACAACCCAGTAAGTACTAACATAGCACACAAAAACGTAACTTATTCAAACTTTTCAAGTATATCTCTAACATAACGATGTTATTTTACACTAACATCGTAATAATTAACAAAAATTTACCATAAACTTGTATTATCATACAGAACAGCGAAAGTATGCAACATAAACAAAGTTTTCACATGTAATTAAACAACATTGGCGTAACATGATACTAGAAAATAATGTACTCAAATAAACAAAGACAAAATTTTCTCATAAATGGCCAGTTTCATCTACTAAGATGCACACTAAACAATTGACTTAAAGCAACTAACATGTACGCGAAACGAAACCTAACTTACTTTCAAAGCATATCTCTAACATATTACGTTAATCTTACACTGCCACATAACATTTAACTAAAATTTATCACAACATTGGTTTATTCGTTAATTATCATACAGAGCAGCGAAAGTATGCTAACGTAACAAAATTTTCCACATCAATAAAGCTAACATTCATAATGAACTAAGAAAAAAATGTACAGCGACAAACCTGATCACAACTTAAACATGAATAAACTGTTAACATTAAACAAAGTTCCACCCTTAAACACCAGTAAAGACCTAACAATGTATGCAAAACTAAACCGATCTTACTTTTTCAAACATATCTCTAACATATTAACGTTAATCTTACACTGCCACAGTAACATTTAACTAAATTTTCACAACAATGGTTAATTATACTGATCAACAATATATCTCTAACGTATAAAGTTTTCCACCATCAAGAAAACTTACAAGCGTAACATGAACTAAGAAATAATGTACAAAGATAGCCGGACGCCAGTAAAATTATAATCAACTTTTAACATTAAACCAAATCGAAAATTAACAGCTCGCTAAATTAACTAATTTACATACAAATCTATCCTATCTATACTTTTCCAAGGCATATCTTAACATATTACGTTAATCTTACATTACACAGTGACATTTATAAAAAAAAAATGTGCCATAACCATACCTAACCATCAAAATACCTAATGAGTAAAGACGAATAAAGTAAAGTTTATAGGCTTATCTCTAGACTCCGCCTCCTTTCAGAAAAATACCAACTCTAAACATGAAAATATGATTATGCTTAACCTTGCATAAAGTGATGCTATACTTATTATATTTGACCCTCTGGCAGAATATACTAGCACAGTCGCCATTCGGTTACGATTAAATATAAATACCACACGTGGATAAACGAAACTCCTCTGAAGATAGTCAACAGCAAGCGTAGAAGAGCGGAAGATTCATCGTATCAACACTTCGAAAACTATCCTACTGAAGAAATAGTGTATAAACATCCCTTAAATGTAATGAGATCTTTCTTTCAACAATCAGAAGAAAGTATAACAAAGAATACGACGTACGAATGAACCATATCAATGTTCAAAAGGTATATATTCTCGTTCGACAACCAACAACAACAACAACAACAACAATAACATTATACAAAGATAAGTTCTTTAGATACTAACCCAACGAATATATGCTAACGTAACATTTTTTCACATAAATAAACTAACATTACTCTTGCCAGAACAATAAATGAGTACAACGATAAATAACTACCCACAACTTCAGTAATCGTATAAACTGTCTACATTTCACAAAGTTCCATACTTAACACTTAAAGTAACCGACATTGCATACAAAAACGTAACCTATTCTTACCTTACCAAACATAGCTCTAACATATTAACGTTAATTTTACATGGACACAGTAATATTTAACAAAAATTATCATAACCCTGTTTAATTATCATACAGAGCAGCGAAAGATTGCTAACGTAAACAAAGTTTCCACATTAATTAAAGCTAACATACATAACCTAACTAAGAATATGATGTACAACGGACAAAACCTAACACACCTTACGTACGAATAAACCACTAACATAAACAAACTGCAGCATAAACAGCAGTAAAGTACCTAACACATCGTACAATCGTAACCTATTCCCACTTTTTCATGAAGATCTCGGAACATTTCATGCAGAATTTCCCATTGATTAGGGTAATAATTAAGAAAGGTTTAGCATAACCTGTTAATCATCATACTGACAAGAATATAATGCTAAACTAACAAATGTTTACATCAACTTCTAATTTCCACCAAAAAATTCATCAAAACCTCGTCTAAATATCATAATCCCAGCGAATAGTTGCAAACATAAACAAGTTTTAACCAAACATAACAAAAAATAACAAAATTTTATCCTAACATAACATAAAAAAGGAGTTCTTTAGAAAATATCACAGTCTAAAAGCGTAATAGTTTACTGAATTTAAAGCAATAAATCAGTAAATCAGTAAATCAAACACCCATCCCAGCAGCCCCGCCGCCCACCCGCTGGATCTATTGATCTATAAATTCAAGTCGTATTTCAAGTATCATTTTGGAAACAAACATTAAAATAAGTTCTTATATACTAACTACGAATATATGCTTAACCAACAAAGTTTCATCATAAGCTAACAAATCATAACTGCGACTAGAATATAATGTACAAAATGCAAAACCTAACATACCTCGCGTATGAATAATCAGACTAACATCCTGAAAATTCCCTACTGATCAAGGTAAAGTAGCTAACTGGTCATACAACTCGATAAGTTCCCACTTTTCGAGCATATTAGCAACATGTAAAGCCGTATTATCTAACAAAATCCTTAACAAAGTGACCAATCTATCAGAAGATACCACCATCTTGAACTGTGAATTGACACTATCTTCATCAAAGTGTCACTCGTTTCGAGTATAAAATCATTTGACCTGTGAATAAACGTAGACATTAGCAAAAGTCGAGGCAACCTAACATTACTCAACAATAACTTAACCTAGGCTCACGTTGCTAACACATCATCGTCAGTTAAAAACACAGTAACATCTTACAAAAAACTCATCATTTCTCTAACAAATCAATGTTTTCCACATCGTCATAGTAATATTTAACATAACGTACCTAACTTACGAATTAACAGTTTTCTTTATCAATATTACCTAAAGCAACACATTACCTCCCGAGAGAAAACCCAGGGAGGCGCCCTTGAAAAAAAAAAAAAAAAAAAAAAAAAAAAAAAAAAAAAAAAAAAAAAAAAAAAAAGAAAAAAAAAAAAAAAAAAAAAAAAAAAAAAAAAAAAAAAAAAAAAAAAAAAAAAAAAAAAAAAAAAAAAAAAAAAAAAAAAAAAAAAAAAAAAAAAAAAAAAAAATGGGTGTAAATAGAACTACATGATCTCACTCCGACAGGGTGTAAGCGGGCTTTAGCCTCAGCCCGAAAGGGCTGAGCCTTACCCCCTCCTTCGAGGTAATGCCCTTACACCCTTCGAGTGATCCCCCCTCCAGGATCACACCCTTCAAGGCGCATCCCCCTGGTTTTCTCTCGGAGGTAATGTGTTGCTTTAGATACCCTTGGTTAATGAAAACTATTCGTAAGTTAGATACGTTATGTTAAATATTACTATGACGATGTGGAAATAACACTGATTTGAGAAATGATGAGTTTTGTAAGATGTTACTGTGTTAACTGACGGATTATTTAGAAACGGAGCATAGTTAAGTTATTGGTGAGTTAATGTTAGGTATTGCCCTAACTTTGCTAATGTCTACTTTGTATTTCACAGGTCAAATGATGTTATACTCAAACGAGTGACACTTTGATGAAGATAGTGTCAATCACAGTTCAAGATGGTGATCTTGATAGATTGGTCACTTTGTTAAAAGATTTTGTTAGATAATACGTATTTACCTTATGCTCGAAAAATGGGAACATATCGAGTATTGTATGACCATGTAAGCTACTTACCTTGATCAGTACGAATTTTTCGGCTGTTAGCTGATTATGTCATACGCGAGTTATTTAAGGTTGTTTTATGACATTATATTCTAGTCGCAGAGTTATGATTTGTTAGCATTTATTGATGCTAAAACTTTGTTGCGTAACCATATATTCGATGTTATACAAAGAAACTTATTTTTATGTTTATGTTTTGTCCAAAATGATACTTATGAAATAACACTGAATCAAATAGATCAATAGATCACAAGCGGGTGGGACGGGTAGGGGACTTAGTGGTTTGATTTACTATTACTGATTTATGCTTTAAAATCAGATAATTATTACCGTTTTACTTTGATATTTTACTCAAAGAACTAATTTTTATGTTGATGTTAGGATAAAATTGTTATTTTTTGTTATGTTGGTTAAACTTTGTATGTTGCATATTCGCTGGATTAATATTTAGACGGTATGATGAATTTTTTTGTGAAATATTACGAATTGATGTAAAACATTTGTTACATTAGATTATATTCTTTTTCAGTATGATGATTAGACAGTTATGCTATTTTTGTTAAATATTACCGAGTTAATGTAAAATTAACATTGAAATGTTAGAGATATCTTGAAAAAGTGTGAATAGTTACATTTGACGATGTGTTAGTACTTTACTCTGTTTAAAGTGCTGAGTTTTTAATGTTAGTGTTTATTCGTACGTAAGTTGTGTTAGGTTTTGGTGTACATCATATTCTTAGTTCAGTTTATAATAGCTTTATAAATGTGGAAACTTTGTTACTTTAGCATACTTTCGCTGCTCTGGATGATAATTAACCAATGTTATGATAAATTTTTGTTAAATATACTGTGTCAATGTAAAACATAACGTTAATAGTTAGACTATGTTTGTAAAGTAGGAATAGGTTAGTTTGTATGCAATGTCGGTACTGACAGGTAAGTGTGAACTTTGTTAATGTTAGTTTATTCTGTGGCTGAAGTTGTGTTAGATCGGCTTGTACATTTATTTTTCTTAGTTCTGTAAATGCTATGTTAGCTTTATGTAATCTGAAAACAATGTACGTTAAGTATATCCGTTGGTCATATCTAAAGAAACTATCTTTGTACTATGTTATTGTTGGTTGTTTTTTTTGTGTTCGTCGAACCGAGAATATATACCCTTTTGAACTAATATGGTTCATTCGTACGTCGTATTTTTGTTTACTTTCTTCTAATTGGTTGAAAGAAAGAATCTCATTAAATTTAGGATGTTATACACTATTTTCTTCAGTAGCGATAGTGTTTCCAGTGTTTGTACGATGACATCTCCCCGCCTCTCTACGCTTGTTGTTGATATCTTCACGAGGATTTCGATATTCCCACGAGGTCATTATATTAATCGTAAACGGCAATGGCGGAACTCATACAATCTTGTATTCCTGCCAGAGGTCAAATTATAATTAAGTATTGCATCACTTTTTGCAAATGTTAAAGCATTTAAAAATCATTTTCATGTTAGAGTTGGTATTCTGAAAGGAGGCGGAAGTCTAAAAAGAATAGCCTGAAAAAAACTTTACTTTTATCGTTCTTACTCATAGTGATTTATGGGTTAGGTATGTTATGATACATTTTTTTTTATAAATGTCACTGTGTCAATGTAAGATAACGTTAATAATATGTTAGAATATGCTTGGAAAAAAGTATAAATAGGGTACGTTTTGTATGTAAAGTTAGTTATTTTTACTAGTGTTAAGTGTGGAACGTTAATGTTAACAGTTATTAATGTGTGTTAGGTTTGTCTTGTACATTATTTTCTTATTCATGTTACGCATGTAAGTTTATTGATGTGGAAACTTTATTACGTTAAGAGTATATTCGTTGATTCAGTTAATAACCAATGTTTGAGATAAATTTAGTTTAAAATGTTACTGGCCGAGTTAAGATAACGTTAAATATGTTAGGATATGTTTGAAAAAAGGAAAGAATAGTTACGTTTATGCATACATTTAGTACTTTATGGTGTAAGGTTGAACTTTTTAATCGTTAAACAGTTTATTTCATGTTAAAGGTACGCTAAGTTTGTCGCTGTACATTATTTTCTTAGTTCATGTACCGATATGTTAGCTTTAATGATGTGGAAACTTTGTTACGTTAGCATACTTTCGCTCTTCTGTATATAATTAACCAATGTTGTGAGAAATTTAGTTAAATGTTACTGTGGCAGCAATGTAAGATTAACGTTAATATTTTAGAGATGATGCTGAAAATAGTAAGATTAGGTTCGTTTCGAACGTCCATGTAAGTTCGTTTACAAGTGTAAGTGTGAACCTTGTGATTTTAACAGTTTATTGTGTTAAGTTGTGTTAGGTTGTCTTTGTACATTATTTTCTAATCTATGTTACGGTAGTTTTATTAATGTGAAAACTTTTTACGTTAGCATCTTCGCTGTCTGTATGATTATTACACAAGGTTATGTGATAAATTTATGTTAAATATTACCATGTTAATGTAAATTAACATCGTTATATTAGAGATATACTTGACAAAGTCTGAATAAGTTACGTTGTTGTTGCTATTTATTTACTTTACTTTGTAAGCTCGAAACTTGTTAATGTTACAGTTTATTCGTGTTTAAGGTGTGATAGTTTGTCTTTGCTACATTATTTCTTAGTTCATGCTAACGATATGTTAGCTTGTATTAATGTGAAAACCTTAGTAGTTAGAGTATATTCAATTGATCCTGATGAAATAACCAATGTTGTGATTAAATTTGTTAAATATTACAGTCTTAATGTAAAATAAAAGCGATATGTTGTTAGAAAAGTTAATAGGTTACTTTTTGTATGCTGTATGATAGTTACTTACTGTTGTTAATTTGAACTTTGTTAACGTTTACAGTTTATTCCTGTTTAAGATGTGTTAAGGTTGTCTTTGTACATTATTTCTTAGTTCAGATGATGCTAATAAGTTTTATTAATGTGAAAACTTTGTTTACGTCAACATATTATGATTGATCTTTCTATAAAGAACTTGATTTTATGTTAGTTTATTCAAAATGATACTCGAAAAATGACTTTGATCATAGAATCAATAGACAATAGATCAAGATGGATGAGGTGCCTTGATGCTGCTGGATGTGGTTGATTACTATTTACTTATTAGGTAACCAACCATCAAAATTAGAAATAAATTTTGACCTTAATCAATAGATCAATAGATCACAGAATGGTCAGGACGGAGGTTGGATAGTGGTTTTGATTTAGTGAATTTACTGCTTAGGTATGTGAAACATGAAAAATTAGTAAAAATTTACCTTAATTCATAGAATCAATAGATCACAGATGTCAGGAGGGAGTTGGATAGTGTTGATTTAGTGATTTACTGCTTTTAGGGTATGTAAAACATGAAATTTTAGTAAAAAA
>JABUQX010121188.1:20000-22500 GCA_015478945.1 Trachelipus rathkii
TAAGTCTTTTTGCCTTTGACTCGACCCTATCCAAAAGCCGGTGAAACCTGAGCCCCCCCCAATAGAGAGCGTCTCCATACCAAGGCGGATGAGCCCTTGTATAAAACTGGAGAGAACTGTGTGAAGAGGAAAAAACGTCTCGCAGTTCAAACAGAACTCCCACTTCTTTAGCCGCTTAGCAAACCATTATGATGTGAGTTTCCAAGAATTTTTTTGTTATGTTAAGGCCAAGAGATGTTGTATTATTGTCGACAGGAGAGGACGGGAGAGAAAAACCGTCGAAAGAATAGAAAGTTGAAGGTGGGAGAAGGTGTGAAGAAGTTGAGTTTTTTAAAGAATTGAATTCACAAGGTTCAGACGACCCCACCCGAAATTCTATCCAGATCAGCAGAATAGAATCGGAAGATTAAGACGAGAGCCATTCTAGAAGTAAAAGAGAGCAGAATTGAAATGGTTGAAGAATGAAGGGTCAGTCATCGCATATGATGAATAGAGATTATGATGTGCAGGAAAGAGTCATAAAATGAAAAAGTAGGAATAAAAGTACGAATAAGACAAACCCTGAGAAACACCACTATTGACAGAAAAGAAGAAAGGAAGTCGCCCCATCAACAACAGCCGAAATATTCGAATTTGAAAGAAAACTAACATAAGAAGCAAAGAGAAGAGAAACCCCAAGGCAGGGAGCTTGGAAGCAGGACCGTGCCATACCCAGTCAAATGCTTTGGATATGTCAAGCGCCCCACCGCGCAAGTCTCCCGGTAGTTCCTAAGGGCGGAAAAACCATTTAAATCGGTTTTAAATAGCGAAAGTATATCACCAGTAACCTTCGAACGAAGAAAGCCGTACTGCCGATCGAAAGAAGAAAATGAGATTCCAGATGGCAAAGAAGTGAGAGTTAAGAAGCGTTTCAAAGATCTTAGATAGAACACAGGTGAGATCTATAGCGATAGTTAGAAGATCAGAGCGCTCCTTTTTTGGGAATAGCTGGACATTGTGCGTCTTCCAACACTGAGGAAAGTTTAGTATTGAAGACATAGAGAATATAGTTGACCGAGAGGCCAGCTCGGAAGCACACTCCCTCAAAACTCGTGGAGGAATGCCGGGCCACCCTCCTTCCTAACGTTCATAGATCTCAGAGCCCATCACCCGATCAAATTAATCAAACAGGCACAAGACATTAGACACCTAGAGAGAATTGGAGGAAGGAGGAATGCCAAATCGTCCAGGTTGATGAGAGGAAAATAGGAGGCCGAAAGAGATTGGTCCTTTTGCAGTGGAAGTTAGCAACAGATCCATCATATCGAAAAGAGGAGAAAGGGCAGATTTACAGAATTGTAGAATGTTTTGGCAAGAGGCCAGAAAGATTTTCAGTAGGAGAACCAACAAGGAGTTTAGCGCACCTTCGTTTGATGAAAGCCCGCTTTGCTCGTCGAAGAGTATCCTGCAACGATTTCAGCTGAATGAAAAATTTAGCGAGAGTGATAGGAGAACGAGAATTTGTCACCCCCGATAAGCGCTGTCTCTAGCCTGGAGATGCCAGAGAACAAGCACGATCGAACCATGATTATGAGGAGAGAAAGATTTAGTCGAAGAAGAATGAGACCTCGCTCATCCCGTCCATACATTACAGTCTCCCACCTTATGACAAGAAAAGGCCGAAGCTGTCATCAGATTCAAAGCATCATATCCAATTATTACGTTAGCGTAGAAGCGACGCCAAGGCCCCCAATCACCCCGAATCAAAGTGCCAGAAAAAACCAAGGCAGGATGAGCTTTGGAGAAAAGTATTAAGTTAAAAGATAAATGTTGTGTCAATTTACCAATAGGAGCGAAGAGCTGTATTTATAGAGAGAAGACTAGTGGTGAAAACATAGGTCAAGTGTGTTCATGAATTGGTTGGGACGAAATGTGTGTAGGTTCCTTGATTAGTTGCTCCAGATCGTTAAGAATGCTAATGATTCGCCTCCTCCCCACCGAAATCAGTATGAGAGGACCCCAAACCATTCAGTGTTGTGTACATTGAAACCCCTAAATAGAGGACCTCAGTATTTGGAATGAGAAATTATAACAGTCTCGTAGAGGAGTAAGATATCAAAGAAAGAGTGAAAAATTTTCTGATAGGAAGAACAGTAGCAGAAGACAAGATATTGTAGTAGAAGAAAAGAAAGATTTTGAGCACACCCAGGAGCAATCGAAGTAGGAGATCGGAATTCAGCGAGACGAGTTACAGGGAGTATTATGTACATAGGCCACACACTCCACCTCTCAGCACGAAATTATGAAATAAGTGTATAGTTGAAACATTTAAACGAGTTAGAGATGAATTCTTAGCCATCTGAGTCTAGACAAGAGCAAAAGGTTAGGAATAGAGTTTATAAGGTGGATATCCACAGATGCAAAGTGTAATTAAGCCACGGATGTTGGTAAAGTTAATGTAAAGCCCGCGCCCTCGCAAACCTGCCATCTTTCACAACACACACACACTCGACACACACAC
>JABUQX010121189.1:0-18506 GCA_015478945.1 Trachelipus rathkii
TCGTTTCGGAATACGTTTAATAATACCGTTTATTGTAGCAGAAGTAACCTTGTTATTAATATGCGATCATTTCATCGGCTCCTTGATTCTATCGTTTTCTATCCTAACTTCGAAGTCCTAGTTCCCTAAACCTTCAATTTTCTCTTTTTGAAAATAATCTCGTGGTTGAGATTTTTTTAATTTCTTCTTATCCGATGGAATAATATTTTTCTTTGCTCAAACGAGAGAAATGGTACATAACAAGTTTGGGGCAACAAATATTATAAGTTTTGATCTTTGTTGCGAAATGCCACCATTGATAATAATTATTTACGATAACAATTAGGATTAATAATCAAATATTTCATCCAGAGTTTATGAAATTTGAAATTTTTCTCTATAATTATCGGGACTACACAACATCGAAGTATACAATATTCCATTTCCGAGCAGCATTCTATAATAATCAATTAACATAGTTCGATAAGATATATATTATATCATTGTTACATAATACTGGTTTTTTATTTTCAATAATTTTAGTTTTTTTAAATTCGTCCTCTCTTTAATTTTCGTTTATTATCATTATTGATTTAGAAATTTTAAGGGAATGAAAACACCAGAGCAAAATTATTACACACAAAATTATTTAATTTTTTTTCGTAATATTCTATTAGTTTCTATATAATCATATTTGAATAACGAAATATAATTTCTATACGTATTCTACTAGACACCTTACAACTCGCTAGTTTTGTTAAAGATGACCGAGTTGAACGTCATTTGTGGCTGTGTGTTCGTCAGATGTATAGCCAAGTGCGACACGCAAATGTCTCTTCTCTCCATGTGCATACAGTCGCACATAACTCTTTCTCTCTTGTCTTGCAAACTCTCTACATACGTGAGGTCTTTGGCACATCGTTGCCCAGTAATTAATGAAGTTCGCGTAGTCTTCACTATTGATCACTTTTGTATGGCACTATCATAAGACTTATAATATGGTGGTATTTAAATCTGAATGAAACATTGGTTTTGTACATCAGACATTTCTAATATCTCTTGTTTTCAATCTTCGTGTCTCACCACTTATCTCTTATAATTATCAGTTTTTCATTTTAGTATAATGAAAATTAAGTTTAGTGGATCAAAATAACAAATAGAAGTAAGACTAAATTTTTATAATTTTCTTCTCCAATTGTCATTCTTACAAAGGGAAGTATGTTTTTTCCTTGAGCGATAAATACATCCTTAACTCAGTCACGTAGGACGTTAATTATCATGAGGCCTACGACTTATTAGGTGATGCTGAAACGTATATAAATTTTTGGAAGACCAACTTGCTCTCTTATTATGCAAAATTGTACGCTTTTTCTTATTTCGTGATACAAATAGTAAAAGAAGCTCCAACTATGGGTGAGTTGTGTGCTCCCGGTATGACTCTCGTTAATCATATTATACCAAAGCGACGCCGCGACCAGCTCCGCTCTCTCAGCGAAGCTCATCACACTCGGCAAATAAACATTCATATGAACTTCTGCCTGTTGCGAAACTCTATAAAAATATTATTTATCGTATTAAATATACATAATCTAAGCAAGGTTCTAATATAAATCTAAAATAATATTCTTAATATTCTCAATCCCCTCCTCGATAGATAGTTTTTTGCAATTTTTGAGAAATCGAAATCATCGAAACATTTCTAATATCTTTCAATTATTTTAATTTAGTTACCTCTCAATTTAATACTATATAGTAAGAAGAACGGTATATTTTTAAGGGGGACAAAGTTAAAACTCGCGTGTACAGACATCGATCACTGATATCTGATCCATATAGATCATTCTCATATCTAATCGCAAGTTTCCTTCAATAGAGCTATAGATTCATTTTTGTATTTTCTCGCCTGTGTCTCCTTCCGTAGAAGGTTTCTCTATGTGTGTGTGTATAACCTCATACTTTTGGGATAACTGACTTATTATTATAAGATATTATTTATTGTCTACTCGTCTTCTCTCTAGAGACAGCTAGGAATTTCATTTCGCTCCCCTACATGTTGCGCCTCTCTGCTTGTTATTTCATTTGTGCTCTACGAGAGAGAAGACTGCGCTGTGAGCGATACACCGTTCGATGGACAGATAAAACACACACAGGTTTACATGTGTGTTGCGAATATCGCACACAAGCATGCTACTCTCGTATTTCACATTGCGAGATATAGACGTCAGGTATCTTCTTGAGCGGTTTTACTAAAAAGAGCGTTCCTGCACGAGTGTTTACTTATTATACCTCTTCTGTGGAGATTGCTGGCGCAATACACCTAATAAAATCAATTGTGTGATTGCAAAATTATATTCATTTAATACTTTTTTTCACATTATGTGTTATATGTTTTGTCTTCTTTCTATTCACAAAATAAAATACTATAATAATGATATTCGTAATTGGTCGTGTCAATAATAAAATGAAGGGTTGTAAGATAAATTTTAGTTTAAGAACTTAGTCAAGAATGAGAATAAATATACGATTATTGATTTTCTATGAAATTTTCGATCTAACAGTTAATCATCAAAATTTTATTATATCGATTTGAAATCAAAAACTAGTTTTACTACGCTGCTCAATAAAAATATTGTACCCTTCTCACCTTTTTATTTTATGTTCTGCACTTGCACACAAACATACTGAGGTTTTATTAATTGGTCAATAATTATTACTTTCCAAACACCAATAACGCTCTCGAAAAATATGATGTGCCGTCGAGCCTACGTACGGTATCGAATAAATCTGCTTTATTCAAAAAATTTAAATTGAGCCTTCAAATTGGATATTTACAGTTTGCATTATCATATAATAATTAGAATATTAGGTTGGTATAGCGATATATACTTTAAAGTCTCGATCATAGCAATCTCGCCGAATATAATTTTCCGTTGTGAGCTTTACCGTGTCTACCCGTAATGTCGTAGAGACTACTTATCTCTTTTTCAATTAGAATATTGTTTTGTTCAGAGTTTCTGACTACGAGTCTTAATCGTAACTTGCTCTTATAGTTTCTTTTCACATATTAAATATGTTTTTTTGCTCTTAATAATGGTCACTTACCTATTTATTACGTATTCAACACATTGCCATATACTCGCCGAACACATAAGAATGTGCCGTGAAGCACGCATATTTGAATATAATCCTCTCTTTTATTAAAAGCTGTTTTTTTGTATAAATCTGTATTTAATCGCTAACAAAGCAGGATAAGATTCTTAGTAAATTCGATTTATATAATTATTTTAAATATTGGCGAATTATTATTTCATATTCTAAATGTCTTTAATTACTTGTCTCTCTTGTAATAACTAGAAACTTATTAATCTCCGATAGATACGCCAGATAATACCAGTTGTACTTTCTTATATAAAATAATATATATCAGTATATTTTATTTGATACTCAATGTCAGTATGTTTCTATGTTTGTTTAATAAATATATATAGTACACGCAGAATATGTGGCACGACGACCAGCAGGGCGCACGCTCCGAAGAAGGCGCCACTGGCCGATAGCAGGGCCACGGAAAGCAGGTGGCCATACTCCGAAGGCAGGGTCACGCTGACGATAGCCAGGGCCACGCCTGAAGCAGGGCGCAAACGCGGTGGAGCAGCCCACTCCCGAAGCAGGTGCACACGTCGGGTAAGCAGGGACACACGTGACCGTGAACCAAGAGTGCCCGCGAAGCAGGCCACGCCGAAGCAAGGCCAAATCGGTGCCGAATAAAGCAAGTAAGGCCACGCCGAACTCAGAAAAACCGGTGAATACGTTTAAAGTTTCCTTAATTTAATTGATCAAATATGCGTGTCATTACACGTAATTATTGCAATATTCGTATCGGAATTAGGAACTTCGTAAGGCTCGTCTCGAGTTCGGTGAGATTCATCGGACACGTTTATCAGTTCCTAAAATATCAATACCAATTTACTTATTGGCAAGCGCGGAACTAAGTAATTTAAATTTGTTATTTACGGCAGCGAAGCGACATACTAGATTATTTTCAAATATATAATAATTGTTCTTATAATTGGCAGTCGTGAGCGAACTAGTTTGATTCACATCGTAAAAAGTTTGATTGATAATTGCCTTGATTTAGAAAGAAAATCTTAATTATCCTCTAAATATACATATTCCTGGCTAAGTTATCAAACCAAAATTTTATGTTTAAAACTATAACATTAGACCTAAAGGCATAATTGTTTTATAGTTACTGTAATAAAATTTAAATTTAAATAAGTAAATATGAAATACGAATTTTTAAGGGCGCCTTGTATCAAGTGAGGGCGATATATATAATAATTATATATATAATATTTTAAATTAATCTAAACTGAAGTTTTTACATATCAATACTGGTAATGATACTTAAGTAAAATTATATTAAATCTCCGTCCAACTATCGAAAGATTTCTTGATAATATTTCTGATAATAAATAGATCTTATATTAAACCCACTGATACTTAATGAAGCGGTATATGATTATATATTTCTTACCATCAATATGAATATTTTATTAGCTCTAACTTGAAATCTTATAATTATCTAGTTTGAGTCGCTGACATAGTGAATTAAAATAGTCTACCTTCTCTCCCTAAATCTTATTATTTGTCCGTCTTATCTAAAAACAAACTGTTTTATCAATAATACAAGTTCAAGACAAAAATAATCTAATTTTTAATTTCGTATCTTCACATCCTTAAAAACTTTCGTTTTCTTTAATTAATAATCTAGAAAAATTAGGGCACTAAAATATAAACTAAATTATTATAATATAATATCTTATTTATTTTATTTTTATTTTTATTTTTAAATCGTAATAATGAAACTACATTATTGGAGTGTATAGTTGAGTTCGCTTAACCTTGTCAAAAAGATAAGCTTTTTGGTATCTGAGGTAAATTATGCACACGGACGCGAATAGAAGATATTCTATCAACAGCAAATCATAAATTTTTCCCTAATTGTACTTATAACAACACTCACACTTTTATATCATATTATCGCTTATGATACATATCTTTAATATTATATTTCTATACACAACTCTTCTTGCTACTATATTATATATATCTACTATTGCATATTTATATATTATCTCTAGTCCTGATATATTATATAGTATTAATATATTAAAATTTTAATAAAATATCTTGTTAATCTATATACTATATAATATTATAATATTATATATATATTATATTATTATCTTATAAAAAAAATGCTAATATATATGTAAATAATATGTGAATAATAATTATATAAATATATATAACTATACTACTTACAGTTATTATATATTCTATAATATTATATATAGTTTAGTCAATTAGCGCGATAAATATACATGAAAACTAAGATTAGTATAATAACTGTTTTCGTAATGTGATTTGAATTATATTTGATTGTAGAAGATATTATTAAATTTATCAGAAAAGGAAATAAAATTTTAATAATGGTTAAACAGTTAATATCAATATTAAAGAATTTACTGAGGACAATCTTAGTCCAAATAGCCTTTCGACCCAAATCATAGGTATTCTTTTAGCTGCTATGTTATTAATATATTTTATATTTTAGTATATATATAATAAATATTAGTTATAATATATAATAATATATTATCTTAAGTATAGGGAACTATATAATAAATTAATATCTAATTAATAATTATATAATAATAATTATAATTTTTATTAAATAATATTTATAATTATATATTTAAATATTATATTTATTAATTTTTAGCTATATATATATATCTAAAATTTTATATAATATAATATAGTAATATTTATATATTTATCAGTTTATATATATTATATAAATATATTTATCTCATAGTTTCCGATAATACTCTTATTAGCATCAAAATCATTTGCACTTATACTGTATATAGTGTTTGAAAAAACTATGGTTTAAAAAAAAAACCTATACTTGGTTTTTTATTAAAATATAAAAAAATAAACCAATGTTTTTTTGGGTTTATTTGGTTTTTTATTGCTCTTTTTCCGTGGATGTTTTTAGTGTGTTCTTAATGGTTTTGAATAAGATTTTAAGGCCAAAAATCATTGCTCAATTTTTGGTCACATAAAGAAGTTTAAAGCAAATTTGATTTAACATTTCTTTAGTCTTTAATTTGTAAATTCAGAAAAATTAGTAAAACTGGTAGAAGATATGATTAATTATTTTTTTTTGAGTTTTATCTAAACTCATAAAAGTGAAAATAGAATGGGTTATCATCTAATATATAAACTATCTGAAAAAAAGTTTATAACTTAAATTAATGTTTCACAAAAAAAAAATAAAACAAAACGCATAAAGTTAAGTTTTATTCATAATTAACTATTATGGATTATAATATGAAGTTCTCCATTTCTTTATCGCTTGATTTCATAGGAATATTATCTATATGATGGGATAAATATAATATATCTATGAATAAATACATATATAATATTATGTATATTTATATTTATTTTATTATATTATATATATTTATATATATATATATATATATATATATATTATATGGCATTATACAAAAACAATACTGTAAATTTCTTTGTTTAGGTTTAATTTAGGTTAATTTAGTTATGTTTAGGTTATGGTTAGGGTTAGGTTTGGGTTAGGTTAGGCTCAGGTTAGGTTTAGGTTACCCAAAATTTATGTATTTACCTAAATTATTAAAATAACGATACTTTAATTATTGATTTTCGCTCTGGAAGTCACCACTTATAAATAAGCCTATATATAGTATATTAGTATTGTATAATATTAGTATATATATTATATATTATATTATATATATTATATATAATATATATATATATAATATTAATATATTATATAGGAGGAGAGAGAGGGACGAGAGAGAGAGACGAGAGAGAGAGGGGAGAGAGTTAGAGTGAAAGAAAGTCGAAACTGAAATTATCATTAGAATTTTATTATCAAAAATATTTTCTGCTTTTAGCTGTTCTAACTATTTCTAGTGTTGCTGGCACAGTCCGAAGTTGAAAATATCTTTTCACATTAGCATTTGATGAAGTTTCTGACAATATGCCTTACTATTTTATATATATAACCTTCTCATATATTTTTTTCTGAGAGATTTGTACCAAGATGAAGGAGTCACTGCTGACAACAAGAGGCTCATCAATAGGTACTTTTAATGAAATGGGAGGAGATTTGCTTTAATTTATACAGATGGGGCAAATTCAGGATACTATTTTCCATAAATTCCATGCTTTTGAATACTCATCTCTGGAAGTACTACGGTTGATTCTTGGGTTAAAAGATATACCCAATAATGTGGCTTCTGTTACTGCTGATGATAAATTATTTTTTTACTTTTGCTAAATCTTGTCTGTTTGAGTGGTGGATTAAGCTGTTCTAGCTCCATGTTTCATTCTTTTTCACTATAAACGCATACTATATTTACAGTCATTGCTTCTTAGCTGGTTAATGCTTTTGTGGCCACCAATCCAACATAAGTTTTTTATAAACTTTTGACACGCATCGATGGGTTAGAAATGATTCCCAGGTCGAAACAAGAATCATTTTTAAAATCGTTAATTTTACATATATATATATATATATATAGCTATATATTATATATATATATATATTATATATATATATATATATATATATATAATAATTATTATGTATATGTTATATATCTATCTACTACTATATATTTTGATAAAAAATGTAACAAGCTTTCAAAGAAAGAATTCTGTTCTTATTCTTTCAGTTACTATTTTAATTCAATTTAAAAAACCATATCAACATGCTAAAGAAAACATTAATAATATATTTTAAAATTTTTATGGCATGTTTTTTTTTATGGTAAACATTGTTTTTTTTTATGTGGTTTAAATCATGGTTTAACAATGTTTAAACCAATGGTTTAAACCATCCCATATATTATATATACTATATATATATTATTATATATTTATATATATATTATTAGTATATATATATAATATATTATATATTATATTATATATATATAATATATATATATATATATATATTATATGTGCATTTTCTAGAGTATGTTTCATCTATAGATGGCATTTGTAGCTTTTTAAATATTTGCTAAATAGAATAAACATGAGATGTTTAATACTTTTTTTTAGTTCTTAATTTTATTGTTTATTAATTAGAAGGATTTTTTAATTGTAGCAATAATTTAAAGTTTAACTCCAAGATTTATTTATATATATATATATATATATTATATATTATATATATAATATATATATAGTATATATATATATATATATTTATACATTAGCTATATATCTATATGTATATATTATATAATATTATATATATATATATATATTATTATATATATTTATATTATATATATTATATATATAATTATATATATATATATATTATAATATTATATATATATATTATATATTATTATATTAATTTTAATTATATTATATATAATATATTATTTATATATATATATTATATATAGTTATATATATATTATTATTAATATATATATATATATATATATAGATTATATATATATATGTATTCTAATATATTTATATATATATAAAGTATAGTAATAGTATATATATTAGTAATATATATATATATATTATATATATATATATTATATATATATATATATGTATTAATATTATATTATATATATAGTTATATATATATAATATATTTATATATATATATATATATCCCATATATATATATATATATATATATACTCTATTATATATATATTACTATATTATATATTTATATATATATATTTTATATTATATATATGATAAGTATTTATATTATATAATATTATATTCTATTATATATATATATATATATATATATATATATATATATTATATATATATTTCCTACTCTTATAGATGAAAGTCTTTATCAGTGTAATAGATAGAGAGACAAGTCGTTCTCGTTAAAGAAAACACCTTCAAAAAAATACGTTTTTCGCAATTTAGCCTCGAAAATTCTACTTGACGAAATTGAATTTTTATTTTTTTTTTTTTTTTTATTTTAAGATCCACAATTTCCATCATGGAAAGATATAAAAAGATGTTTCAACAGAATCTTTTTTTTTTTCTTTTTACCTATATTCTTTTTCTTTCTTCTTTTTTTTGTTATTTTTTCATTTTAACTCCTTTCACTTTTGTTAATTTACTTTTATTTTATATATTATTATATATATATATTACTAATATTATATATTATATATATATAATATATATATTATATATATATTATATATATTATTATAGATATATTTAATATATATATATATAATATATATAATAATAACAATCTTAGAACGATTTTTTAAAATATTTGAATAAGTTAACCCTTAATTAAAATTTTGAAGATCTTGGAAATTATATACAAATAATTTTTAATAATAATAAGTAACCGAATTTTTCGTTCTTTAACAATAGACTCTTTTAGGTGCCATCTTTTAATAAACTAAGATAAATTTAAAAAAATTAATAAATAAGTAATCAATGTTGAGAATACAAGTATTTCATAGATTACGAGATTTTATCAATTTAAAGTGGTTGGAGGAGTTCATAATTGATTTTGTATGGGATCTATTGGTATTTCACCGGATTGTCTATTAAAGTTAGTAGAATTGTTAATATAAAAAGATTTAAGTAACTTTCGTTTTTGTGAATTTTTAACGTGTTGTATGAGGGTCACGGAATCGATGTCAATGGTGTGATTGAGTGTGGGGAGATGTAATGTAAGGGCGGAGTTAGGATTGTCATTAATTAGGTCTTGTTTATGTTGGTATGGACGTCTGGAGAAATCATTTGTTTCCCTTAAGTAGATGGAGTCACAATGTAAGCAGGGAATTTTGTAAACGCATTGAGAGATATCATTAGATAAACGAATGTGGAGTTTTAATTTTCTATTAATGAGTGTGGTATTAGAAGTGGTAAAATGAAGATTGTTAGGTAGAATGTTATGGAGATGTTTTAGAAGAAATTGAGGAATAGGTAGGTAAGAGTTGTGGTTTCTTGTATGTGGAGTGTTGGGATTGTAGAATTTTTGGATAGCAAGTTTTAGAGCTTTGGAGATAATGTGATAAGGATAGGAGAGTTTTTGGAAAATGTTGAACAGAAATTGTTGTTCAGTTTCTAGGAGAGTGGGTGAGCAAATTCGCAAAGCACGAAGGAAGAGAGAAGAGAGAACACCCATTTTGCAACTAAAGGAGTGGGGAGAATACCAGTGGATGTAATTGGAGTTAGAGGTAGGTTTTCTGTAGACTGAAAATTGTAGACGAGAAGAATTAGGCCAGATGATTAGAGTATCTAAAAAAGGAAGAGAGTTATTGTGAGAGTATTCTATAGTAAATTTGATATTTTGGTTGATGTTGTTGATGAAATCAAGAATTAGTTGAGGTTTGGTGTTTAGAGGAATGGCAGCAAAGATGTCATCTACGTATCTGTACCAAGTGGTGTTAGAAAGAAGAGGATTAGGAAAAATATGGTATTGTTCAAGAAGTTCCATGAAGAGATTGCTGACAATAGGAGAGAGAGGAGAGCCCAAGCTGAGACCAGATTTCTGCTTGAAATAAGTGTTGTTAATTAAGTGGAAGTAGGTATGTTCAAGTGTTAGAAGGATCAATTGTTTTAGTAAAGGGAAGGGGAAGTGTTAAAAAAAATTCTACAATCCCAACACTCCACATACAAGAAACCACAACTCTTACCTACCCATTCCTAATTTCTTTAGAACATCTCATAACATCTACTACATTTCATTTTACAACTTCTAATACCACACCCCTTAATTATTAAATTCGTTCTTCTAATGATATCTCTCAATGCGTTTACAAATTCCCTGCTTACATTGTGACTCCATTACATAGGGGAAACAAATGCATTTCTACAGACGTCCTATCAACATAAACAAGATTAATTTGACATCCTAATCCGCTTACATACTCGGACTTCAGTCACACCATTGACATCGGATTCCGTGACCCTCATACAACACGTTCAAAAGTTCACAAAGAAGATACTTGATCTTTTTGGTATTAACAATCTTCTAGACTTTAATAGACAAATCCGGTGAATACCATAGTCATAACCAAACTCAATTATGAATCCTCCAACTACTCTATATTGATAAAATCTCGTAATCTATGAAATATCCTTGTATTATTTTATTATTTTTTATACGTTTTTTTAATTTTTTAATTTTTATCTTAGGTTTTAATATCATGCACTGAATAGAGGTTCTTTTCTTATGTTAAAGAACGAAAATTTGTGCTGTACTTTTATTTATTAAATTATTTTTATATATTTTTCGACAGATCTTTATATTTAACTAAGGGACCTAATTACTTTGATATATATTTATATATATATATCTATATATTAATATATATATATCTATATATATATTATATTTATATATATAATATATTATATATATATATATTATATATTTATATATTATTTATATTTATTAATAATTATATAATATATATCTTATATATATATGATTATATATATATATTATACTACTATATATATATATTATATCATATATTATATATATATATTATATATATATATATATATATGGTATTTAATAGTGGTTGACTCCAAAGCGAAAATTCAATAATTAATGTACGTTTTTAATAATTTTAAGGTAAATACTTAAATTTTAGGGTAACTACACCTAAACTAACCTTACTAACTACTTAACCTAACCTACCAACTTCCCTAAATTACTACCTATATTAAGGAGTCAACCACTTTATACTTCCATATATATATATATAGGATATTAATATATATGTATATATATATATATATATTATATATCTGATATATATAATATTATATATTATATATTATATATATATATATATTAAGAAAAAGTACCATCATTAATAATATTTCCCAAATTTAGAAGAAAAGAATTATTAAAACAAATATTTGTAAAATTTCTCCCAGATGACCCAATATAAGCCAGTCAATAAAAATGCTTTTTAGATTAAGTCTTGGAGAAGATTTATTATTAATGAATTGAATTCGAATGAAATATCCTCAAAAGAGAGAATCACTGGAAAAAGGACAGACAAGGTTAGTCTAGTCAATAAATATTGTTCTCTTCTTCCATGCTTAAACATACTAGGTCAAGATTGGATTCGGGATTATGTCTTAGCAACGAACAAAATGCTTATATCATGATTTGAATTATCTTGCCACAAGATTCACTTCTTTATTATTAGAATATTAAGTTCAGGTTTTAATACTTTAATGTAGCAGATATACATAGCAAAAAAAATTCCGTCGATTCAGCATTTACTTTATTGTGCAATGATATTTCCATTTGTTCTGAAATCCAAAGGAAATATATTTCTTTAAATATCAACTCAGTAATTCACACAAGTATTTAAAAATTAAATAACATTGATAAACCTTTTGCAATTGCCTTTAATTCTGAGAGAAAAATATAACAAACTTGATTTGAGATTTTGATTTAAATGGCTAAGAGACTGCATATTGATTATATTTATTCTGCAAAAACATTACAATAATATGAAAAGCACGACCCGCCAATCCTTCCATTTGAAAATCATCTGAACACCAACTTTGAATTGAAAGATGATTTTTATTCAATAACTCATCTGGAGTTGTTATTTAAACTTGTTATTTAAATTGTAATAAGGTAAACATTACTTAAGTTATAATAAAAATTTATTGATCAGCAAAAATATCTATTTGAAGCAAATGCTGATAAGCCTTCACAAAGTTATTTCACTGATCTACCTACAAAAGGTAAGTCATTGTAATAAAAAATCATTCTTATAATATTCTTTCGTTCGATAACTATATTTTGACACAAACATTTTGTTCCAGATACTTTTTTCTATTGTTAAATAATATTATTACATGAGCATCATCTCATACGAAGTCTAATCTGATACAGCAGAGAACTCCAACTGCAAGTCAAATTCTCATGTAGGTGAAGGAAAACCTATTCAAGACAAATATATTTTTATATAGATGAAATAGATTTGCTCTTTCTGATTCCAATTTTTTTTCCAAATATTTTAGGAGTACCATGAATTTCTATATTTAACATATTCATTCTAAATTAACCTTTGATAAAATAGTAAATAAAGCAAGAAATTTTAAAGAAGTTGTGCATTTGATTGCCTCCCCTTAAATATTAATTGAGTGCCATCATTTAGATGATGCGTAGTGAACACGAAAGCATTGATTGGTTTTATTAAATGAAAATTTTAAACTTATAGATTTTTCTTTATTTCATAGTTGAATATAAAGCTTTCACAACTGATCATTTGGAATAACCAAATTGCACAATCAACCTCATATAGGTAGAAAATATTGTATCATTGGAGGATATTCCAATAATGAGTATACCAATTGGTATATCAATATTGAAACTAATGGGTCCCACTTCAATATCAGATATATACTATACTATATAATATATCTCCTAAAAAAGGACTAGGGATGCTAGTACCATACTAGTACAAGTAAACCACAGATATATATCTATACTTATATCTTAGATATACTATACTAATATATATATATATATATATATATATATATTAGACTGGTCTTTATTTTTGAAGTTATTGAATTTGTATACACCGCAGATTTGTTTCATATCATCTTAAAGTATACCATTCCGAGTTTGAGGTCAAGCGGTTAGCAGCAACCAGTGCCCCACGAACGTCAAAGGTTGAAATATTGTGGTTAATATGCTTTTTCAAAGTATTAACTTGCGGCAGTTGTTATGTTGGCTCGAGTGGGTCCCCACGTGCTTTTTTATACTTGATTACCACGTAAATGTTCTGTCAGATGCAGTCGCACACTGCACAGTGATCAGGAGGTGTATTAAGCAGGGGCTCGGAGTCGGGAGGTCGTGGAGTCCCGGAGTCGTGCGAGGTCGTGGCAATTTTCCAGGATGCGGAGTCAGGCAGTCGGAGTCGACAATTCTGATGCAAGTGGAGTCGGAGTTGAGTCGGAGTCGAAAATTACTGTGTAAGGGGAGTCGGAGTCGGAGTCGGAGTCGGAGTCGAAAATTTATAGAATTAATTATTATATCTATTATTATTACTTATTATTATTATTATGTATTGAATTCATTATTATTATTATTAATTATTAATTATATTAATTATTATTAAATTTATTAAGTTATTATTAATTATTAGTATTATTATGAAACTGAAGTATTAAATACCTTGTATCTTTCAAATGGCTGTTTTAAATAAATAAAAGAATTTCATTGAATATTGGTTATAACATTTGTTTCCGAAACTGAACATGCTATTTGTTTGTCATGCTGTTGCGCTGCGACCTGCCAGTCCTTTATGTCTGGTTACTATATTATCGTAGCAGAAGGGTGATTTTGACTATCAGCGGATGCGGATAGTAAGAGTCATTATCCGCGGATTGAGCGATTGCGGATTTTAGAGTCCTTAGCCACAAGGTAGCTTCATATAATATTTTACATATATATTATATAGTATCATTAGAATAAATATATGAGAGATATTATTCTCTCAATGTTCGCCGTGGGTTTTATTATATATTATATAATATATATAGTATAGTATAGTATATATAATAAAGAAGGGTTGGAAGTTTCGTAGGCTGCTGCAGGACACAAGTGAAGATTTCTTCGCATGGTTGTTATAGGGTGACAGAGCTAGCAACCTGGTCATTTCCTTTTGCTTGTATGTATTACTCTTGGTCCAGTGTTTAGAATCTTATGCGCCTAGAGAAGCAAGATTCTCTGGAGACCTCAGGCATGCGGTGAACGGAGTTTGTGAGCCCGTAAATAAAGACAGATGGTAGTTCTACTACTCGAAAGGGGAAAACCCTACCTGAGAATATTAACCAGAGGACTGGCATCGGAACAATTGCGAAAAGAAATGGTTTTCTTTGTGAAATGCCTATGAGTTAAAAAGGGTTTTGCGCGGCCAGAAGAAAGATGTTGGAACCAACTGAAACAGGCGCGAACAGCCTTCCTGGGAGTTGTTATATCAGTATATAGTTTATATATATACATATAGTATATATAGTATAGTAATAGTATATATATACTATATATATATTATATATATATAGTATATATAGTAGTATAGATATAGTATATATATACTCAGTATATGAATTATATAGCTATATACTATATACTATATATTAGTATAGATATATATATATATATATATATATATATGCCTCCTATTATATAATAATATATATATATGTAATATTTATCACATATATATATATAGTAAGGTGATAGTATATAGTAATATATATTATAGTATATAGTATTCTTTATATATATAATATATAGTTGTATATATATTGATAGTAGTATTACTATATAGCTAGTACTATATATACTACCTGTGTTACCAGAGTGCAGAGCGCTTGGGCCAGACTCTTTTGCACCCCACGAAATCTCTTCCCCAGCCTCAACCCATTTGAAAAAGAGGTTATATATAGACGAATAGATACTTTGAAATTAATAATTCTCAATTTATGTTCTTAAAAAAAAAACTGAAAACTTCTGAGTCCCTTACAAGGCGAGAGTTTTTGACTTCTCTTGTTCTTTCGTAAATGATTCTAAATCGCGAAAAAAGTGATCGCCAGCTGGCACTGTATTGAAGGACATCGCTAGAGTCTAATTTCCGCTGTAGAGTTTCTGCAAGATGTGAAAAACTTTTCATAATTATCACGCGCAATCAAACCAAATGATTGTTCTATCCGATTCGCAACAGCAGTTTTCGCTTTGATAAATCTTCGATCATGACAGAGTGTCCCTTTGAACTCTGAACAAGACTCTTCATCGGCTGCTAGAAGCCAAAAAGAACGTTCATGGATTCTGCAATGGCTTCGCTAACAGATAGTAAGATGTGTTGTCTGTTTCTACAATCTTTTCCTTTTTATTGGCTGGTGAAATTTCGGGCTTAGCAGCATTTCATCACAAGGATACTAAATAAATTTTAACCCATTGTGAAAAGCACGTGGTTCAAGAAATTCGTTTTGTTTCTAGGATCCAAGAAAAGTTACTATTTGCAGATGCGTAATCGTTTTGGAAGTTTTGAAAATCTATTATCCTGGAAAGGAAAAACTTTGCAGATACTGTCATCATTGGGATGACCCTTACGCTTCTTTTTAATAGCGCATCTTAGCCAGCTTTCATCGATGTGCAACTAGAGGAGATCTTCGTCTGGTAAGAACTTTTCTGAAAATAGTCTTAGTAACCTCTTCAAACGGCTTTAGAGGAAGAGTAATACAATTACCTAAAAATCGTATTATCAAATCACCTGTCAGGCCCTTCAACCTTTGTGTTTTGTGTCGAAGCGTAGGGAAGACAGCTTTCATTATTTCTCCCATCCTCTCAAGCATGAATAACTAATATTCCAACCGAGTCTGAGCATCTTGCGTTACAGAAAAGTTGAGGACAATTCCAATAAGAGTATTACAAAGATGCTTTCACGCGTCTCGCCGCGAAAAAAATTCAATGCGGATGCCGGTAGAGAAAATTATGCAGATGCGGAATATGCCGCCTATCACCTCGTTTTTTCGGTAGTTTACCGTAGAGTATATGGAGAGAATAAACATTGAAAAGGCGTTATTTTATTTTTTTAATGCTCGGTGAAAAAAAAGACCTAGTTGAAAGAAAAAAAATGTTTGTTTTTTTTTGTAACTTTGGGTAAGCCCCACTAAACTGAGTCAAGAGGTAATTTTGCAATTTGAACGTGCTGGAGTCGAGCGCGAGTCGCGCAGTACGAAAATTTTTTGTTTAAGTGGAGTGCCGACAGTCGGCAGTCGGAGGTCACGGAAAACCCAATTCTGAATTAAAGTGAGTCGGAAGTCTGGAGTCGCAAAATCCAAATTTGAAATTGTAACGGATCGGAGTCGGAGTCGAACGTCCGAATAAATTTTATTTTACGAACTGGCCGCAGCCCTGGTATTCGAAATAGTTTCCAGCGACAATCATACAGATCAATGTGACCTTATATATTTCTTTGCTCTTCAATATGTATGAATGCTTGAGTGTGCTCTATCCTCTCTGCATTTACTTTCAATTTTTTCTATTCAAAGTTGGTAAGTTTAAATTCTCACTCTTAATTCACCCAACTTTCTTCATTATCTCACTCTTTCAAATTTTAATATTAAGGAAATAATTGTTGAATATTCTTTCTAATGAGTAAGTAATGTGTCATTTGTTCCAACAATTGTTCGCGGGTATAGTATATGATATAATAGTTTATATAAAATATAGTATTAATATATATTTCATATATATCTATATAGTATTATTAATTTATTTTATGTGTGTATGTATATTTTTATACGTATATATATGTATTTTTTTTATATATATATACGGGTGTATATATATATAAGTCGAAATAAAAATTTAAATTCAACATTTGTGTATTGCTGTAATACCCTGTGTATTGTTCATCCAGATGGTCTGGGGATACGATCAGCTGGACCCTAGCAGGATGAACGTGCAAGTGGTTTTTGACCACTACGCACCGAACGAGAAAACAGAAAGAAATCCAGAGATACTCTACTGTCAAGCAGAGATTACTTCAGTATTCCTACCGCGTCGCCACTTAAACGTAGGCCAAACAGGAGTGCCTGCGCATTGGTGAAAATATTATATATATATAATAGTATTATTATAGTATATTATTTATTTTTTTTATATTATTTATAGTTATTTATAGTTATATTGTAGTATATAATATATCATATATATAGTATTATATATACAGAAGTTAATTTATATATCTCTGAGTATATATTATATTCAATATATATATATATTCTCATAAGCTATGAGGTGGCGTATATGAGTTCGTATTAGGGGATATATACGGTTATTAGATTGTCATATATGAGGTATATAGTGAATATAGGGTATATCATAAGTATAGTGTTGTATCTTGATTGGTATATATATATATTTATATATATTATATATGTAGTTTTAGGACAGGTTGAGCGGTACAGAGGTCACGGGTGCTCGATTTCGATCACTTTCACTTTTGCGATGGCGGCGCGTTTGATCTCCGATATCAGTGCGTTGGTTATATTATTTCGTTGTAATTATCATTTTTATTTATTTATTTGTTTTTGTTTTATTAATTTATTTATTCATTTATTTATTTGATAATTTTATTATTATTAATTATTATTATTATTTATTATTATTATTTGATGTATTACACTTTAGTATTTGTATTTGTATAGGTATGCTTATGGATTAAAAAATTCATTTATCTATCTATTATGTATATTTTATTATTATTTATGTCATGTCGTCAGGCTTATCTTGTATCGGGCTAAAATTTAGAGGCGCGCTAGGTGGTGACGTAACCTCGTCGTAGCCCTGCGAACCCTCGTAAGGGGGCGCTGTCCCC
>JABUQX010121190.1:0-12500 GCA_015478945.1 Trachelipus rathkii
TGGCAACTCTGCTGAAATCGTTGCAGCTGTTAAAGATATAATCTTTGATAAATGTTACTATTGTATTATTGTAAACAGATTACATGATATGTTAAAGACAATGCTTGAAGTATTGTTAAATAGGTTACGTTTATTGCATGCTGTGTAGTCTTAGTTGCTGTTTGTCAAGTGTGGATCTTATTGTTTAATTGATTTATCAGAGTTTTATATTCGTGCTAGGTGCTTTTGTTTGTCGTTGTACAATTATATTTTAGTTCAGGGTAGATCTATGTATAGCTTTATAATGTGAACGTTTGATAGCGTGATTGCATAAATCTATGTTGTGTGTATGGTGTGTCATTTTATTCTTAGTTTCATTACAATGGCTAGGTTAGGATACGATAAATGTTTGAATAATAATGTACACACATCAATTGCATTGCTCTTGCAAAGATTAGGTTTGAGTCCCAAGGTTTTGGCGCTACTTCCTGTGACAAATCTCATTTTCTTTATTTAAACATTATAATATAATTTTTTTTTTTCCTAAGTTGAAACATGCCTATACTGTTTACTATTTTTTTATAAGTTTTTATTTTACATTTATACTTTGTGCTTAATTTTATTATTTTAATTTTTATTTTTTATTTTTTTATTTTTAAATTTATTTTTCTAACTTTATTTTTTATTTTTATTTTTTATTTGTTATTTTTTTTTTTTTTTTTTTTTTTTTTTTTTTTTTTTTTTTTTTTTTTTTTTTTTTTTTTTTATTTTTTTTTTTTTATTTTTTTTTTTTTTTTTTTGTAAGTTTTATTTTTGCATTTATTACTTTGTGTTTAATTTTTTTTTTTATTTTAATTTTTTTATTTTTTTATTTTTTTAATTTTTTAATTTTCTAACTTTATTTTACATTTATACTTTGTGTGTGTGTGTTGTGTGTGTGTGTGTGTGTGTGTGTGTGTGTGTGTGTGTGTGTGTGTGTGTGTGTGTGCTTGTGTGTATGTCATTTATTCTTAGTTGATATGTTAGAGATATGCTTGAAAAAAAAAAAAAGTGTGACTAGGTTTACGTTTTGGATGTAATGTAGGTTACTATCGTGTTTGATTAAGTGGAGGAACTTTGTTAATGTTTTTGACATTGCTTATTATTCATGTTTAAGGTTGTGTACAGGTTTGATCGCTGTACATTATTTTCTTAGTTCAGATGATGCTAAGTAACATTATTTTCTTAGTTCAGATGATGCTAAGTAATCTTTATTAATGTGAAAACTTTGTTACGTTTTCATATCAGTTTCATGATCAGTATGATAATTACACAGTGTTATGACAAATTTTTGTTAAAATGTTACTATGTTAATTGATAAAAATAATCAGTGATATGTTAGAAAAGGTGTATTTTTAATTCAGAGTGGATGCTATGTTAGCTTTATTAATGTGAAAACTTTGTAACGTTAGCTTATATACTATGTGTGATTGTGTGTGTGTGTGTGTGTGTGTGGTTGTGATATTGTGTAGTGTGTGTGCGTGTGTGTTGTGTGTGTGTGTGTGTGTGTGTGTGTGTGTGTGTGTAGTGTGTGTGTGAGTTGTATGTGTGAGTGTAGTCATTTTATTCTTAGATCATTACACTGCTGTTCACATAACTGATTCTGTTCTAAGCATGTACATACGTACAGATTGGCATTGTCAATCTAGAGATGATTATTGTATAGAAAGACTAACATTTATATTTTCAAATTCTTTTCTTTTTATAAGTATAAATAATATATATATTTTATACATAGATATATATACTGTTTCCTATTTTTTTATAAGTTTTATTTTACATTTATGTATATAGAGAGGTATAAATTATGTATATATATACATTTTATTATTATATATATATATATATATATATATATTATTATTATAACGTTTATTTTTTTATTAATTATTTCTTTTCAATTTTTGTTTACATATAAAGATTATTTTTTATGTTTTTTATATATATATTAAATTTAAAGTTTATTTTCTCTCACATCTTTCTTTCGTAAGTTTTATTTTGTTTTTTAGAGTTTGTGGTTTAATTTTTTATTTTATTTAATTTCTTATTTTTTAATTTTTTAATTGTTTTTAATTTTTTAATTTTTCGCAATAAAATTTTATATTAATAAATATCCTTTATTTTAAACTGTCTAATTTTTTTTTTTTTTTGTTATTTTTTTTTTATTTTATATAAATTTAATTTTTGTATTTAAAATTTTTAGTTTATTGTAATATTTTTGTAATTTTTCAGATTTTTTTTTTTACTTTATCTAAATTTAAGATTTATTTTAAATAGTATATGAAATGTAAATAAGATCTTCACTAAATTATGATTATATTATAACGTAATTACGTTTTTGTGTGTGGTTGGTATAGTGAGTGCACGTTAGTATAGTAGATAGATAGATATATGATGATAGTAGATAGATAGTAGAAATACTAACTGACTAATTAGATAGATGATGATAGATGAGTATGTGTGTGTGTGTGGTGTGTGTGTATAAGTAGAGTAACGGGTGTAGATATATATATAGATATAGAAATATAGATATAAAGATATGTTGGAAAAAAAATCTCTGTTGGCTTTACGTTATTTGGATGTAATGTTTAGTTATTACTGGTTGTTAAGGGAAGGAACTATTGATAGTTGACTTGCTTATTCATGTTTAAGTGTGGTGTCGGTTTGTGATAGATATATCTTTTCTTAGTTCAGATGATGACGCTAGTACTTACTAACTATGTTCGCTTACCTCGAGTCATATACTCGACTGATAGTGTATAAAGAATTGTTTTTATGTTGTGTATGGATAAAAAATAATATGACATGAATCAATAAGATCAATAGATCACAACTGGACTGGAGGGTGGTTGGATTGTGATTTGAGATATATAGATATATATATTGATATATAGTGTATTAGTATTGGTTAGATATAGAAAAATTTTAGTAAAAAATTGACCTTAATCAATAGATAATAGAACAGATGGTCAGAAGAGAGAGAGATATAGAGAGATAGTGAGAGCTAAAAGAAAGAGATTTTTAATATAGTGATAGTATATATTATATATAGATATATAATAGACTTTAGGGGTAATGGTAAAACGTAATTTAGTAAGTTTATAAACATAAAAGAAATAAGAATATTTTATTTGTTTATTATATTATTGATATTATAATTATATTATTTTATATATTAATGTCTGAAACCATTATTTTCGAATCTACAGACCCAATAACCTAATGGCATGATATATATTAATATCAGGCGGTCATAGATACAAGATAGACGAGGTAAGATATCATGATCTAGATCTCATCATTACTATCATATACATATACATATAATACTATATCATATAGTACCTTATCATAAACGGCCTTATAAAATACTTCTGAATATCTATATTACTATTACTACATCCTTCTATGTTTCCATCCATGCATTTCTTCTTGCTTCTTTTTTCAGGAAGGGGACTCCGCTCATCTCGGCGGGGTCCCTGGACTCAGAAGCCGAAACCGAATCCGACTCCAATAGAATCCGAATTACAAAATAGATATAGATATATATAGAACTCCGACTCCAACTCCGTCGCCGTCTCCGACTCCGACTCCTCAACCCTGTCACCAAGTTTCAATCTTCTATGATCATTTTTAATTATATATATAGATGAGGGGATACATTAGGGAGCAGAGAGGATTTACGTCATCGGAGAATTGCGTCATCATATAAACTCACATCCAATTTAGACCAGATATAGATTAGCCGAACATGGTAATTAGGAAAAATAGAAATTTTTATAAATTAATTTTTTTTCTATAAAATAATTAAATTAAAGGAAGTGATAATTTTTTTTATATATATAAATAACTAAATGAAGTGGAGATTTTTTTTTTGGCCAGAATGTCTTTTGCAAATATTTTTTAATCATTATATATTATAATAAGAATTTGCCTTATGGGAAAATAAATAGAAAAAAACTACATTGCGGAGGGTTGGCAGCAATACTCAACGCAATAGAGATATATAGTTTTTTTTATTATTTCAATATATAATATATATAGATATAATGGAGATATAGAGAGTAGAGACGATCGAGAAAAGGCGTCAGCTCCGAAGCACATCGGATTGGAACCATCCAAAAATGATCTATCAGATCATTTAAACCTTCAAGGAACCAAAGGCACGAATATTTAGAGAGGGCTAGACATTCTGCGGGGCTATATAATATAGAGAATAGATACAGGTCGGGATCGGGTTTCGCAGACCTTAATTCGGTCTCCCGACTAAACCTGCTAGGTTTGACGTATCAAACGTCAAAATTTGATGAAATGTGATGGAAATTTCCAATTCAGCTGCCGACATGACTGGAATTTCAACAAGACCTTCGCAAAAAAATGATGGTTTTCAAGTCTTTGCCGTCGTACGTGCAGGGCTGGCGTAATGGGGGGAACAATCCCCAAAATCGCTCCGGAGTATGGGGATTTACGTGAATTATCTGACAAATTACGTTAAAAAAGTAGCCTAAAGAAAAGCAAGAAAAGGAGCCAAAAAAGCTAAAAAAAGGACAAGGTAAAAGAAAAGGTCTAGAGGCAGCTGTAAAAGTTTGGGTTCAAAAAATTCGGGTGGGGTAAAAGAGGCCTGGACAGAATGCTAATTAAAAGTAAGGGCTAAAGAATGTTAAAAAGTGCCAAAAAATGCTAAAAAGTCAATTTAACGGATTAGGTTTCCAGATTTAGCGTCAAATCTGGCAAAACGTTAACAAGGAAAAAAATTTCTAAAAAAATTGTAAAAATTAGTAAAAAGTCAGGTGGGGTAAAAGAGGCTAGGGTGGGGTAAAACAGGCTTAGCGGTAGTTTTCCCTCCTACTACTACTTATATATATATATAATGTAATATTTATATTATATAGTATATATATATATATATATAAATATTATATCTATATAAATACTTATATATACTGTATAATTATAGTTAACGTATATATATTTTTCGATTGGCGGGTACTTGCCTTCGTTGCATGTTTGTGCAACGACCACTTTTTATTCCAATATCAACGATATTTTTGTTTTTACTTTTAAAAATTTCACATTTACTTTATATATTATTTTATATAAATATATCTTAAATATATAATATATATATATATATAATATATATATATATATATATATATATATATATAATATTATATATATATATTATACATATATATATTATATTTATATATATATAAATTATATTATATTATTGTCTAATAAAAATATAATTGAAGTTTGAAATGGTGACACGTTGAATTATAAATCAACTTTCCTTAACGTATCCATCGGGATTACGAAACGGAAATTATTTGAAAATGTTTTAAATGATTTTAACATTGACTAAATAGGGAAAACTTCGTTGCAGGGCCTGTCTCAACCTTCGAGTTTGAAAACCAATTCCGATATAAAAAAAATTTGGTGAATCTTTAAATTTTTATTTTAATATTTTTCTTCGTTGAAGCGCAAATTTGATACGTTTTCAACTCATAATATACTTCACATCACTACTACTCTCACCTATATATATATCTGTTTATTTTACATTATATATATAATATATATCTATATATAATATACTCATATATTATATATATAGTATATATATTAGTATAGTTGACTATATTATATATATATATATTATATATATATACTGATACTATGTATATATATATATACTATATATCTACTCATACCTAACTCCAGTATACACCTACTAATATACTATATATATATATATATATATATATATATATATATATATATAAGTATTATTTATTATTATTATTATTATCCTCTATGTTCCCAAGATTGGGTGTAAGGTGTGTAACACACACCGGGACAGAAAAGTAGTGGAATATGAACGGTAAGTCCGAAAAGAAAGCCCAGCTTACCGGCCCATTTATACCTTTAAGTGAGAAACCGCTCCGCAGTCAGAAAAATCCACCCCTAAGGGCTTCAAGGGACTGCGACGTACACTCACTTATGGCATATCGTCAATGTGGAGTTCATCCCCTAACAAAACCAGCACCATACCTACCTCACACGCACACGAGCATCTAATCTATTTAGCACCTTTTCTCTCGCTCTGCCAAACTCGCATTCTCTCCTCCCTGGCATTTCCTCTTACTGACCTCATAATCACTTTCATTACTTCGTATGCCAGCCTCGGTCGATTCCCAACAACTCCCACTATACACCCGTTTAACCAACTGACTAAATCATTTCCCACCTGTTCCACATGGAACGACACCCACTCAATCTAATCTCCGTTTTATCTCGTCATTTCCGGCTGGTCTTCAACACCAAAGGCCCCTAATACGTTCTTCTCATTTTATCAATTCGTCCCACACCTAACACACGCCTAAGATTTAGTCATCCGAACACATTGTACTTTAGATAATACCGCTCTATTCCAAACCATAGAGTCACTACTGTACATTACAAGGTAAGCAACATACCTTCATGGCAAGACCCCTATAGCGCCACTCAACAATTAGTCCTTTTAATCTACCAAGGATATAATGGAGCTCAGCGAGCTACCTTCCACAATCAAACTTCTTACACAACCTCTCCCATCATCCGTTCCCTTTTCATCCAACATATATCCTAAATTATTAAACGTCACGACACTTGTATAAGTTAGCTACATCCAAATAACTCGCAGCCGAGACTGTCTTCACTCACACCCATACCTATGCTCTTATCTACCGTTTAATTTCAAACACGTCCTTTTACCCACACCCTGTGCCAAATCCCTCTCTCAAAATCATCCCTGCAATATCACTCTCTAAGACTAAAAGATATTAACATTTCAGCACATTTTATTGTTACGCCAGCGCTTCTTCTTCTTCTACGAGCACTGTACATGCAACCTTCTTAAAGTGTACACTTTCATTGACATCAGAAACTTAAAACAGACATTTCTAAATAATTTATAGCCTAGAAGATTTTCGTTCTATGTCTGGAGCCATAAATTTATTTGATTTCATTACATGAGAACGAGTTTAGTAAAATGTTAAAAAAACTATGAAAGTTTTAATAACTATTACCGATGACAACGTCCAAAGCAGAGGGCTGTTTTCCTTATTTAAAAGGATTAAAACCTTTCTTAGAAACACCATGGAGCGCAAGAAAGACTTTCCGCTTAGCATACCTTATCCGGCATCGAGAGACTTTATTATCGGGCATACAAGTTTATAATAAACGTGGTTGACTAATTGCCTCACTCACGATAGAAGAGCGACTTTCTTTTGTAAATAAAATTGTAAAGGGTAAGTTAATAACTTTTTTAAAAAATTATTGTAGGTAATTTTTTTATTTTCTAGATTGTTTTTAACGAGTCATACAATGCTCTCTTTTTTGAAACACACACGCACTCACGCCCACACACACACACACAAATCACATATCCACAGCACACACATATATATAATCACTACTCATCAACTATATATTATATATATATATAATTATAAATACTATACTAATATATATAGTTATAATACATAAACAGTTTACAACATAATTATATGAATAATAATTATATGATTAATATAATATATATATATATATATATATATTATTAATATATATATATATAGTGCGTGTGTGGTAAAATGCAAAATGCAACTACCAATATTTTTTAGGACGAGGCCGCGCCTGATATATATATATAATATATATATATATATATATATATATTATTATATATATATATATATATATATATATAATATAATATATATATAATATTATATATATATATATGATATATATTAAATATATATATATATATATAGCTATAATATATATATATGGTATAAGGTGTGTGGAAGGACCCGCATGAAATCTCGAAAACTAAGATAGATACAAGAACTGAATAAATATATGGAATCAGCGCATGAAATTTGTATGGAAATGAAAAAAAAAATTGTTTTTTTTTTATTTATTTTATATCTCCAAAATACGATAGGTACAGAAAACTAATAACATAATTTGAATCAGCGTATAAAATATTGTAATAAAAAAGAATTTTTTTTTTTAACTAAAAGATACCCGAAGGGTAAACCACAAAATGCAAGGAGTCGGGGCCTCTCGGCCTCCTGGGGGACGACGGGTAGGACTATTTCCCCCCCGGGGAGGGTCTCCGGAACCGCTCTTTGGTATTTGGGTGTCGCGGGGGTTTCTCCGCCCGCCTGCCCCTACGGGGTATGGAAAACGTCCCCTCCCTCTCCTGCCGTCGCTCGAGCCCCCTAGAAAGATTTTTTACGCTGATCCGATATTGTTATGTAGTTTTTCTTCTCCTTCGTAGTTTTGGAATATAATAAAAAATAAAAAAAAAAGTAAAGATTTTTTTTTTACATTTTCCATACAAATTTCATACGCTGATCCATATATGTTATTCAGTTTTCTTGTCCTATCTTAGTTTCGAGATAATCATGCGGAGTAATTCTTTAGTTTGGCCCGGTAATAATATATTATATATATATATATACTATATTTAGATATATATTAATATATATCTATATATATATATATATATATATTATATATATATAATATATATATATATATATATAGATATATATAATATATATGTAATTTATATTATATATATATATGAGGAGGGTTGCGCCAAAAGGAACCGGACTTGGGCCGGGCCCACAGGTCAATTTTTTACGCTACTTTACTATCGTCCTCACTACTTGAGTTAACCTGTCTATAATGTCAGAATCTGCCTTTTCTGTCTATCTTTACTCTCATTGTAAGGAGACTACTACTCCTACGGTCCGGAGATGTTGTAGCAACCGGGACCCCCTAAATATACTGCCTATCTGCAAAAAGAAGTCGGACTAAACAGCATGCCAGTGCATTAAGAATGCCTGGATGGGTACACCCAGTCCTGCTCACCATTCCGACCCCTCCCCAGATTCAATAAGGGCTACACTTGTGGCAACCTGTAGCCCCACACCTACAACCATAACCCCCTTCCGACCAAACCTAATCCCAACACTCAACTACTACATTCAAACTATTAATGGCTTAACCACATCCATAGAAACACTTAAACATTCCTGAAAACACAAATATCCACATAGCTATCATCCAGAATGCCTCCTCTCGCCAAAACCCTCTCCCACTTCTATGGTTACGAGCATATATTCCCCTGCTGCCCAACCCTCACACTCCCTTTTAACATAATCCACAACAGCATACCATACCATAAAATACAACTAACTAACACTTTCCAAACTCTCCGCCGCATTAATAAAATCCCATCTCTGTTCCATTACATACCGCTGAACAAGACCACCTAACAAAATCTTTCAACCTTTATATTCGCACCGACCACCCCAAAACCCGCCCCAAACAACCTGCACAGTGTCCCCCCTATCAACAATAGCTACATAACCCAAATCTCATCCTTGGAGGCGCTTAAATGCCCACCCACTGCCTGGTAATGGGACTACCATCTGATCCCCGGGCAACCGATATCATTAATGAATTGGAATCCCTGAATATCCTTAACTCAAAAAAATCCCCACCAGAATCCCTCCCCCAAGCCAACCAATCCCCACCTCACCAGACGTCACCTTTTGTGTCCCCCTCCCTACATCACAGATTAACCTGGGACACAACCACCGACCTACAATCAGATCATCTCCTTATCCTCATATCTCTGACCTCCCCCCACAAACCCCCCAAAAAAAGGACCACCAACATTTTACCAACTACAAAAAAGCTAACTGGACAGAAATTTACTACCATATGAATCGCATAAATAAACCCACACCAATTACATAACATAACAACATTAACACAACAGCATTGACATAAAACCCATCATCAATAGCACCTCTACATACCTAAGGGTCACAGAAAATCCTACAAATCCAACTATCCCCGAGATCAGTCAACTTATTAAACAAGAAACTCCTCCGAAAACTCAGACCATACACCATTAACCAATAACCAAATAACTAACCTAAACACTACTCAGATCTCTAATCTCATAACCAATAACATTACAAATTTACAGAATACCTACAAAACAAACATCTCACGCATTGGAATATAGACCTGGTCAGGTATCAAAACTACACCTACAAACACAACCCCTCACCTCACCACGAATCCCCATCCTTGCCCGACAACTCCTTCCCTTCCCTCAATAACAACAAGCAGACAGCCTCCGAACACCTACGTATCTTACGCTAATACTCATACATTAATAAGGATAAAAAACAACTAAAAACTTCCTCAGTATACTACCATTATTTACAATGTATCAGAGACAATCAAACCCTTAAAAATTCACCAGCAACAGGAACCAGACTCAATCTCAAACTTCCACCTGAAACACCTGGGAGGAAAAGCAATTCTTCTCATCACAGAAATCTTTAACAAATCCTGGAAACTTCAATTTTATAACCCCAATCAGGAAACAAGCATTCATTATCCCCAAACTGAAACACAAAAAAGACCCCTATTCCCCATCCTCCTATCGCCCAATCTCTCTTCTCTCCGCCATCAGCAAACTGCTGTAGAAATTAATATTAAACAAAATATCTCCACACATCAACATGGCTTTAAAAAACATTCAACCACAACAGCCCTCACCTCCCTCACCAACACATCATTAATGGCTTCAAACAATCCCATAGATCCATTCTCACACCTATGGACATTAACAAAGCCTTTGACACTGTCCCCACATATATGCTTGATACAAAAAAATTCAAATATACTAGAAAAAATAAGATAAAAGTGGCTTTCAAATTTCCTTACCATAGATTATGCCAAATTCTCCATTAAAAACTCCATTAAACTACAAAACGGCGAACCACAGGGCGCCATTCTCTCTCCATATTTATTCTTTATAGCAGATCTGCCCACCCCTAAACAACGAACCCAATCCAAACAACCTGTTACAAAACAGCCAGACGACATCAGTCTCATTTTCCAACATCCACTTGTAAACACAGTCACCAAGACACCCACGAATACCTCATTATTAGAAACTTCGGCCTACTACAATAGAATGACACTTCGCACCTTAAATCCTCCATTACCCTCCTAACCACTGACCGCCACCACTCATTTCCCAACCCATAGTCTATTTGAACACAAACCCCATATACCAAAAATACTAGGACTCACTTACGACACACATATGACTTTATCCCCCAACATCGACCAAATTACTTCCTCAAACCAACGGAAATTAAACACGCTCCGAACCCTATCCCAACACAATTAAAACACACAATTACCACAATCTACAAACAACTCCACAGAACTAATATAAATTATGCCTCCCCGCATGGTTCCCAGCACTATCAAAATCATCCATGCAAGTTACAAAAACAATTGCCCTAAGAATAATCACTAGATTGTACGAAAACAACCCCCATCCAGCATTTACATGACAGCAGATACCATCCCTACCACTGACATGATAGGAGCCATTTGTTTCAGAAAAACACTCAATCACACCGATATCAAACGCTCACCAAATATTCTCCAACCCCCCCCAAACAGACTATCACCGCCCCCCTCTCGACTCAGACTTTAATGAATCTACAACAACATTCATACCAATAGGTTTGCTCTCTCACATCCATACCCAATTAACTACATAATATAACAAATCGCCCCCAATAAACAATCTACTAAACACCACCATCCATATATCACAGAAGACTCGTCAGGACAACATTACTCAGGCAGCAGTCAGGCAGGCCCACCAAATATAATAGAATATAAATTCAGATTCAAACTAGACAACGTTTATATCCCATCTTGCACTAGAATGTCGTAATCCACCGGACACAATTAGAGCACTTACTTCTGGATGCCCGCCTCGGACGCTCCCCGTACCACCTTTACTGTAACTTCTATTCTTGACCTGTGGGCCGCCTAAGCGGTGGCCGGCTTATTCCTGGAGGCGGTGTGGCCCTCCAATTAAGGTGGGCCAGACTGATATCGTTAGATATCGTATTTAATCTTATATATATATATATCTATATAATTTTATTAAATATATATATAATATATAGTTATCATATATATATATATATTACTAAATAATGTAATATATATATATATATATATACATATATTTATATAAATAAAATATATATATATATATAATATATATATATATATTATATATATATTATATATATATATATATCATATATAAAATAATAATAAATATAATATGATATATAAAATATATATATATATATATATATATATATATATATATATATATATATATATATATATATATATATATATATATATATATATATATATATATATATATATATATATATATATGACGGGGTGTCTCCCATTTACCCCCATCCATCACTTGCAAACAGAAACAAAAATTCTTCGTATAGAGGCCCGTCTCAATATGATAGGCTGTCAACTTGCGGTAAAACACTCTC
>JABUQX010121190.1:20000-22500 GCA_015478945.1 Trachelipus rathkii
ATATTTAGAGAGGAGGCCCTTGGTTCTTTTTAGTGTTATGCTTTACTGTCACTTCATTTTATTACTAAATGTACACAAATTAAAAACATTGTTAAAGAAACTTTTTTTAATTTAAAAAGGAAACCTAATTTTCGTCCCGACACGCGAGACCTCTTCAGGCTAAGGGACTGGATTTCTTTCTTGATCTTCATCAGTTCAAGTGTGTTTCAGTTGGTCTGCTATTTTCTTCATGGTGTGGTTGAAATATTTTTGATGTTTTCAGATATTCTTTTTGTATAAAATCTATCTTAACTTCACCGGGATGCTTATTGTAGTTGTTACTATTATAAGTGCAAAAGGTCCATGATTTTACGATGGTTCGTGTGATTGATATTTCTGATCATCTTTATATTGTTGATATTGATAGAGTGGCCTGTGTTACGCCTATGACTTGTTAAACTGAATTTATGCTGTCCTTGTGCAGGTCATCTGTATGTTGATTTTCCTTCTTTTCAAATCTATGGTTCCACCTATATGTTTTATTGCAAAGTATTGCTGGGGATGTGATATATACAGCTTTGGGGAGATTTTCTTTTCGTTTTGGGGGTTTGAGAATGTTTTTTAAGGTGATGTTATTTGATGGAATGAGGTAATATTTTTTGGTAATATTTGTTTTAACGAATATAATGGTAATTGAGGAATTGGTAAAAGAGGTGTTGCTATTTTTCAGGGGAAAAAGGTGCTATAGTACCTCTTTTGTGCTTTGTTACTTTTGTGAAGAAAAACTCAGGATAGTAAAGTGATTTAATGTTGTGGATGTATTTAGTTTCTTGTGCTGGAAGAAGGGGAGAGCATATACGAAAAACACGGAGAAATAGAGATGACAAGAACAGCTAATTTTGTGTTTGAGGAATGATTAGATAGCCAATGTATATAGTTGGTGTGAATGTTGGTTTTCTATATAGTAAATTGCAAGTGATTGTTATTCCATGTAATTAAGGTATCGAGGAAGGGGATAGAGTTGTTGGAAGGCATTTCTTTCGTATACTGAACTTGAAGGATGAATAGAGGTAATATAGTTTAGGACATCATTAGGGTTGGTGTTGTGAGGGAGGGAGACAAAAATGTCATCTTCATATCTAATCCATAAACTATTGTTTAATAAAGGGTGGGGTAAAATATGATAAAATTCTGTTAGTTCCATATATGTGTTACTGAGTATGGGAGACAGTGGGGATCCCATACTCGGGCCGAAAGTTTGTTTGTAATATTTGCCATTAAAATGAAAGAAGTTATATTGTAATGAGAGATTAATGAGATGTTTTAATATATGAAACGAGAGAGGCCCGTCTCTCATTACAACGCAACTCTTGCAAATATTACAAACAAACTTTCGGCCTGAGTATGGGATCCCACTGTCTCCTACTCAGCTGTATATATGTGGGTACCCACCATCTGTTACTAATAATTTATGGTTAGATGTAGGCTGTTGCAGCTCCCTCTCGGCACCTGGCGTCTGCGCCTATTGCCTACATTCATCCTTCAGTTCAGCTGCTGCGACCTTCCAACAATATCTGCCTGAGCCTGGCCACGTGGATAACGTCTTGCGTGCATTGCTATAAGAAGGCCAGCGTGCCAGGCGCTATATGCATTGACTATCAATCGTTCTAAGCGCTCTGTTCGCCGTTGTATGCTGCCTGCAGCAGAGCTGAAATCATCTGTGCGCACTCAGGTAACACGCGGTTCGCAAAGCGCTGGCAAACGAGGGTCTACCCCGAAAATGAAACACGCCAATTATCAAATTACCATTATATCGTTAAAACAAATGTGCAAATATTGCCACCGTTTCGTCAGATGTATCACTGCCAAACATTCTCCAAACGACTGAAGAATACCACAAGCTATTGTATATCATGTCGGCAATATACTGATAAACTATGCTATGGATGAACTCACAGATTTGAAAAGAAGAAAATCAGCACGGTGACATTTGCTAAATTCGGCACTGTGAAGTCATCAGAGCAGCACAGGCCCACTGTCAGCCTGGGGCAGTCAGCCACACAGACCGTGGCAAATCATGGGTCCTTTGCCTTGCAATGGTAACAGCTTTACAATAAGCATCAGTGGTCGTGGGTACATGCAAGATGAGCTGTCTGAAAACATCAAGGCTCAGCTGGCTGCATGAAATGGCAGCCAACTGGTACGCGAACTGACGAGGTGGCACTGGCGCTCTGCGTATGTCCATACGAAGTGGCTCACTTTTTAAAGTTGTCGTAAAAGTGATGGCTGGCTGTGTTTTAATTTGTACATTCTTCAATGGTGTAAAGCATACAAAAGAATCAGGCCTCTCTAGAACAAATATATCACTACGACAAGTAGTTCTTAAATATATATATATATATATATATATATATATATATATATATATATATATATATATATATATATATAATATATATATATAGATATATATATAAATATTATATGTATAGGTAAAATATATATATATATATATATATAT
>JABUQX010121190.1:25000-32165 GCA_015478945.1 Trachelipus rathkii
ATATATATATATATATATATATAACATATATATATATAATAATAACAATATATATATATATATCTTCATTCTCTCCAGTCAGGCTTGCGGAGCCTGTCAGTGGGTCCAACTTCTGCTTCCATCTTGTTCTATCTATCACGATCCCATCCGCCATCAGCTCATCCATTGCAGGCATCTGGTGTTTCCTCAGTGAATCCTCTACTGTGTCTCTCCACCTTTTCCACGGTCTTCCCCTCGGTCTCACTTCCTCCGGTCCCACCTCCACCTCCTGCTGGCAACTCTCTCTCTCCCTGCATTCTCTCCAGGTGTCCCCACCATCTCAGTCTGGCTGCGTCCACTTTATTCATCATGGGTTTCACACCCACGCTCTCCCTCACTGTCTCGTTTCTCACTCTGTCTCTTCTCGCCTTTCCAATCACTGTCCTGTTTGTTCATCTCACTCTTTAGATTCTACTCTCCCTCTTTCCCTGTCATGCTCTATGTCTCCACCCCACACAACAGTATCGGCGTCAACACTCCCTCGTATATTGCTCTCTTCACCTCTTTGTTCATATATTTATCTTTCAAGATGGGGTATACTGCTCTTACAGTCCTGCCATACTGCTCAATCCTACTCATAATTTCCTTTGCACACCTCCCTTCTCTTCCAAGTGCTTCCTAGATATTTATATCCATCCACATTTTTAATCTCTCTGCCGTCTACTGCCTCCACTATCAACTCCTCCTCTCCTCCTCCTTCTCCTCCCCTTGTTTACTACCATTATTTCTGTTTTCTCCACATTCATATTCAATCTTGTTTCTCTCAACTTTTCTGCGAAATACAGCACCATTTGTAACCTCTCACCTCTCCACTCCAACACTTGAAATCATCTGCATATACCATGATGTCTCCGTCAATCTCTTTTAAACTCTTTTATACCTCTTATGACTGTGTCCAAATACGCTATAAACATTATCGGCGACCTTCACCTGCCTTACTCCAGTTTTACCTCAAACCATTCCTCGTTTTATATCCTGTTCTTACCTTGCTTATGCTATTCACTGTATGTACTTCTTACTGCCTTTATCAGTCTGCCTCCAACTTCATAATCCCTCTCCGGAACTCTCCACAGCTTCTCTCAGGGTACAGAATCAAATGCTTTATTCAAGTCTATGAAGGTGATATTTGCCTTCTTATTGTATTCCCATGTCTTTTCCTGTATCATTCTTAATGCAAACATTAAATCTGTAGTACTTCTACCACCTCTGTACCCTTTTCTCTTCACCCAATCTTGGCTCTATTTTGATCTTAATTTTCTTTCTAATATTGTTTCTAACTTCGCCATGTGATCCATTAGTGAAATTCCTCTATAATTTTACAATTTCCTGCGTCCCCTTACCTTTATAAATGGGAACTATTCCCCAACCTTCCGGCACTCTACTCTCCACCCAACACCTGTTCAGAAATCTCAGCATCAAGGCTTTCAGCCCCTCTCCTCCCTCCCTCAGCAGCTCAATATTTATCCCATCCTCACCAGGAGTTTTTCCGCTCTTCATTTTCCTTAACGCCTCCTCAAATTCCTCCTCCGTTATTACCTCCTCCTCTTCTCCCTCCACGTTTCTCTCCTCCTCCTCTCTCTCCCCCTTCCTTCCAACTGCACTTCCATTCAACAACTCATCAAAGTACTCTATCCACCTTTTGTTTTTTCCTCCGGGCTTACCAATGTTTCTCCATTTTTGTCTTTGATATTACATGCTCTACTCTTCGCTCCTCTATACGTTCTTGCCAATCTAAAAATCTTCTTCTTGCTTTTCTTCATATCATCCATCAGTTCCTTTGCTAGCTTCTAAGCCACCTCCTCCTTTGCCCTCCTCTTCACTCTCTCCGCTTCATTTCTTGCTTCCACATACACGGCTCTAGATTATATATATATATATATATATATATATATATATATATATATATATATATAAAAATACAGATACATATATTCATTCTTTAACTACATAGAACTCTTAGAAATATATTATAATCTATATATACAGAAATCGAAATTCAAAGTTACAATTATTCCCATAAACTCCCATGATAAAGATGATAAATAATATTTATTTTATATGCATTTAATCAAATGTAGAAAACATCCTCAACATCCTCATTTTTCAAAGGGATGCGGATGCAGATGCGAATGTGCCGCTAAGTGAGGATGCGGATGCGGATGCGGATGCGGATGTCAATTTAGGTGCGGATGTTCCGCAAATGCGGATGCGGATGTCATGTCCATCACTAATATATATATATATATATATATATATATATATATATATATATATATATATATATATATATATATATATGAAGGTAATAACAAATATATATTTATACTCATATATATATATATATATATATATATATATATATAACTAGCCAATATATACTATACTCATACTCTTATATATATGCTATATATAGAGCTGAACTTGCTGGTGGTGGCTTATTTTAGAGCAAGCACCTATATAAGAGGTTGGTAAATTAGAAATTCATATTTGAAATGATGTTTATTCAACATAAGTAAAATATGCAATGAAAATATAAAAGTAACAAAAGTTGAGTCGCAGCCCTTCCATGAAATTTACCTCTCTTGCCAGGAGGATTTCAGTATCTTGGGTGAGATTTTCTTCTGATTCTTAATAATTTGATCTGACTTTATCTGACTAGAAGAGCATCTCAAAAGGATGATTTACCTATATTTTCACTTTGACTTGTATGCTAAGGTACGCTCGCGCAAATCGCGCATAAGTACGAACATAAAGTAAATTTTTTACAAAGTTAATGGAGTGCTACATTACTTCCTGCTAAACACGGAGTGAGAAAGTATGTTATAATAATTATACAAGAAATAACAAAATTCATATTATACTCTCAAATGCAAACATATCTAATTATGTCCGAAGACATAACCGATATACAAACATTGAAGGGGCAAAATAGTATACATGAAATGTAAATATTCAAATACGAGCATAACTGGTTACATCCGAAGATCTAAACATATACAAATATTTGAATACATAAAAATGCAATAATGTTATATATACAGAAAGTGCATTTAAACACAAGCATATTTGGTTATATCCGTTAGATATAAACAAACATACAAACATTTAAATGCATAAAAATACAAAAATGTTTATACATAATTTTTGATATAAAACAATTGAGTTATTCACAAGTTAAGTAGGCCACATCGATCGAACCGTTGAATCCTAGGAAAGGTCCAGTATAAGGCGTTTCTAACGTATCCATGATTTGACCAATGCGCACGTAGTTTTCAAAGTTGTAGTTACGAGAGAAACATTGCTTGACATATATAGAGACGAAGTTGCTTGAGATTTAAGTCCTTTATTTGAAAAATTTCTTCATACATAAAAGGGAGAGGTCACAGAACCATTTAAAATTCGAAAAGGAATCAAAGTTCGTAGTGGAATCCAAAAATGAATTTCTGCCCATAATCCAAACTTAAAATGATGAAAGAAATCCACACCGTAAAGGAAGTTACATATGTATTGGCGAAGTTGCTTGAAATTTAGGTCCTTTATTTGAAAAAATTTCTTCATACATAAAAGGGAGAGGTCACAGAACCATTTAGAATTCGAAAAGGAATCAAAGTTCGTAGTGGAATCCAAAAATGAGTTTCTGCCCATAATCCATTGAATGATGAAAGAAATCCATGCCGAAAAGGAAGTTTGCTATGTCTAGCGATGAATCCTCGAACTGTTATAGTTGTGAAAAGGCGAAGACCATAACCCAAAATTAGGAATGAAAATTGAAGTCCAGTATCGATAATGTTCATTTGCCCGAGTCATCTTCTCAGAGAGTTCTGATTGAGAATTTTAGTATTATTGTAGTTTTTTCTTTTTCTTCATTTTTTTTTTGTTTGTTTTTCAGAAGGCGCTGAGTGAAGTTCTGGGTGTTCTTCTCCGGGTTCACCAATTATATAAGGCTGAACTTGCTAGATTGGTGGCTTATTTTAAGAGCAAGCACCCTATATAAGAGGTTGGTAAATTAGAAATTCATATTTGAAATGATGTTTTTATTCAACATAAGTAAAATATGCAATGAAAGTATAAAAGTAATATTGAAATTCGAGTCGCAGCCTTTTCCTTGAAATTTACCTCTCTTGCCGGGAGGATTTCTGGAGAGAGTATCTTGAGTGCAGATTTTGGCTTCTGATTCAACCCCAGCAATTTGATCTGACATCTGACTGAAGGCATCTCAAAGGACGAGTTTATATATTTTCCACTTGACATACTAAAATTTTATCATAAATCTTAGCATAAGGCCACTAGACTAAATTAAGAATTTTTACAGAAATTTATTTAGAGTCACATATATATATATAATATATATATATATATATATATATATATATATATATATATAAAAATTTATATAAATATCATAGAGATATATATATATATATATATATATATATATATATATATATATATATATATATATATATATATACTCGTATATATATATATATATGGTGAAGGTATAGAATAAACGAAAAAATCACCGCGAGCCGAGCAAACTTGTACGACAATTTGTTTACAGAAAATATGGCACCAAATTATAAACATTATATATATATATATATATATATATATATATATATATATATATATATATATATATATATATATATATATATATATATATATATATATATTTTTTTTTTTTATATATATATATATAACTCAATATGACTTTTTTTGGTAAACCACTTTTAGGGTTGGGTTAGGTCATTTTTTTTCTCGAATTTAATAATTATATCATACACATTTTTCTAAAAAAATTATACCAATCTATAAAAGAATGATTAATATGGAACTACATTGTTTGCTCATAATCATTAATATATATTTCATACAGATTGTATCATAACATTTTCTTTTAAAAAAATTAAAAACACACCCTTCCCTTCTACGGTCAAAACTACTACTAACGTCAAATTTACCCTGAATTCACTCTGAGTTATAATCAGAACGCTGCCAAACGTAAGATAAACAATATACTTTAATTTATTAATTATTAATTTTAATCAAATTTTATTAATTGAAAAGACGATTTTTATATTTAATACATATTTATCTACATTTTCTTTAAATAAACTTTTCCTAAAAGTCTCTTAATTTCTTTTTACATTTTTTTGTCTATTCTATACTTTCTCCATATATATATATATATATATATATATATATATATATATATATATATATATATATATATATATATATATATATATATATATATATATATATATATATATATATATATATAGTTAAATTTAATTTAAAACTACAACTCATATCTCAAAAACTACAATAGCTACAGGGAAAAGGAATACATTGTTGGAATCCTGGTAACATTTTAGTGCGGAAAATGTAAAAAAAAAAAAAAACATATCTCAAAAACTACAATAGCTACAGCGAAAAGGAATACATTTTTGGAATCCTGGTAAAATTTTAGTTCGGAAAATGTAAAAAAAAATTATTGTTAATAATTATAGTAATATGAGGAGAAAGCCTATTTAAGACCTTTTATACGTTACTCGTTAAAATAAATAGACTTTCTAGTATAGTTTTGTTTTTTTTTTTAATTAAAGAATACCCCAAGGGTAAACGTCCCCCCCTGTGTTCCCCGTCTGCTCGAGCCCCCTACATTGCCGTGTAATACCTTTACAAATAATATATATATATACTATGTCCCCTGCTCCTAAAAAAAAATAGCCAATATTTATTTTATTTATTTATTTATTTATTTTTTACATTTTCCTAACTAAAATTTTACAAGGATTCCAAAAATGTATTCCTTTTCGCTGTAGATATTGTAGTTTTGAGATATTTTTATTTTTATTTTTTTTTTTTTTTAGTTTCCTCAATAAAATTTTACCAGGATTCCAACAATGTATTCCTTTTCCCTGTAGCTATTGTAGTTTTTGAAATATGAGTTGTAGTTTTAAACCAAATTTCACCTTTAATAATAATATCTATGTGCGTATATATATATATATGTATATATTAACTTGTAATAATACAGTTAATATATAATAATATATATATATATAATAATATAATATAATAATATATATATAATAATATATATATATATATAATATAATATATAATATATATATATATATATATATATATATATGTGTATATATAATATATATATAATAATAATATAATATAGTAATATTTAATATATATATATATATATAATATAATATATGTAATAATAATATATATATATGTATATAATAATAATATATATAATAATATAATATATGTATATAATAATATATATATATATATAACAATAATAATAATAATAATAATAATAATATATATATATATAATAATATAATAACAATATAATATGTATCTCAAATGAAGAGAGTTCCCATCATGTCGGAAACTAAGATAGGTAGAAGAAAACTGATAACATATATATGGAATCAGCGTATAGAGGATATTTGTATGGAAAATGAAAAAAAAAAATTTTTTTTTTATTTTTTCTATTTTTTTTTTATATCTCTCAAAACTACGATAGGTGCAAGAAAACTAATAACATATATGGAATCAGCGTGTGAAATTTGTATGATAAAAAAGGAAAAAAAATTTTTATGATAATAACATATTGGAATCAGACGTATGAATTTTTTTTAGGGGGCTCGAGGCCACGATTGGAACAGAGGGACGAAGTCCCCGTCAAATCTAGGAAGGCCAGAGACCCCGACTCTTTGCATCTTTGCGGTTTTACCCTGGGGTATTCTTTTAGTTAAAAAAATAAAAAAAAAAAATTTTTCCTTTTTCATACAAATTTCATACCTGATTCTAAATATGTTATTAGTTTTCTTGTACATATCGTAGTTTTAGAGATATAAAAAAAAATAAAAAATAAAAATTAATTTTTTTTTTCATTTTCCATACAAATTTCATACGCTGATTCCATCCATATATGTTATCAGTTTTCTTGTACCTATCTTAGTTTTCGAGATATGATGCGGGTAACTTCTTTAGTTTCACCATATATATATATATATATATATATATATATATATATATATATATATATATATAACCTTATATACTATCTATCTACTATATATATATA
>JABUQX010121191.1:0-5000 GCA_015478945.1 Trachelipus rathkii
CCGAAGTCCGTCTACATGTCTTGTAGCTGGGCCGACAGGTTGTGGTAAAACCTTTCTATTATTAAATATTTTAAAGGAAATGGAGATTTTCGAGCAAACCCCTGTAAAAATAATATGGTGTTATAATGTTTATCAGGAAAAATTTAAAGAATATAAAGATGTTATTCAATTTCACGAAGGCATATACGATATTAGGTCGCTGGACAATATACATGGACACAAAATTATTATATTTAGATGATTTAATGCACAAATTGAATTTGGAAATAGCAGAAGCGTTCACCGTTTATTCTCACCATCTAAATATCTCTGTGTTTTTCATAACACAGAATATTTTTCATCAAAGCAAGCATATGCGAAGTGTTTCTTTAAACACACAGTATTTACTGTTGTTTGGCCAGAGAAGAGACATGAGTCAAATTAATGTATTGGCAACTCAAATGTTTCCCCTTCAAAGGAAAGAGTTCTTAAAAGTATATAAAGAGGTTACTTCGATCCCCCACGGTTATTTGATGTGTGAACTTCATCCCAAAAACACGCACAGAGTGCTGCTCCGTACCAACATTCTGCCCTATGAGATAGAAACTGTATACATACCTGAATAATGAGTGCTCTAGTTGCAAAGTATTTACCTCTTATAAAAAAATTTAAAAAGTTGAAACCATCTGAAAAACGTAAACTAATTAGTGAGGATGAGAAATTCATCCAGTGTGTATGTGAAGTCTGTTTAAATCTTATAAAAGGAAATGTTCCTTTAAACAGGCCTCAGAAGGTAAAGCTACGTCGTTATAGAAACATCATTAAAAAACTCTCCCTCAACATTAAAAATTTGAAAAATAAAAAGAAGTTACTACAGAGAGGAGGAGGCGTATTCCTGCCATTACTCTTCTCCGTTATAGCTCCTCTGGTAACACGTTTAAATTTATCTGATGCGTAAGAAGTGCCTGATGGACTTGAATCAGGTCTTGGCGTAACGGGGATATTATCTAAGTCTGCTAATCGCGTTGTATTTAAGATTAAACTTCTGGGAAAATTAATAGTCTGAAGTTCTTGTTTGATATCATTCCATCCTTTTACAGGGCCTTTCTTCCAGTTACGTGAGAGATCAGCTATCAAGTCCACAATATTTGATCCTTTAACTATTTCATCATCAATTACGATCTGCCCCGCTTCATTCAAAGTTAATTGGTCTTTTAAAATATTATATAAAGCTATTCCTGATTTACGCACTCTAATAGGTAAGCTCTCCTCTAGGATATTTTTAAATTTATCTTTCATTTTATAATATATATATATATATTTAGGAATATCTACATTATCGGTTAGCGGAATACGTAGGGATTGATGTAGATGCAAGTCTTTAAGATCTATCAATTTTTGTATGGCATCCTGGTATAAGAGGCGTTTCTCATGGATGTTAACGTCTGAATTTAATATCCTGTACACTTCTTTCTCATATTTGGTTATCTGTTCAACTTTAGGATCATATAAGCTAGGAGGTAGAGGCTGCTGGAAAGATAATGATTCGTTCACAATATAAGGATTCTGTTGGTGCAACTGTTGCTGCTGATGTGAAAGAGGTTGTAATGTCAATGCATTGGGCTGTAATATTTGCGTGTATGGGGGCTGTGAATGATGAAACTGTGATTGTGGATTTTGCACAGTGTGCGGCAATAACTGGCCATATTGAGGTTGTGAATGATGAATCTGAGGAACTGGATTCTGTACAGATGCTGTATTATTATACTTCATTTTCTCATACTCATTATATGGAAGTACAGCAACCTTCTTCATTATGGGGACAACCACTTAGTTATCAGGGGAGCTATAACGGAGAAGAGTAATGGCAGGAATACGCCTCCTCCTCTCTGTAGTAACTTCTTTTTATTTTTCAAATTTTTAATGTTGAGGGAGAGTTTTTTAATGATGTTTCTATAACGACGTAGCTTTACCTTCTGAGGTCTGTTTAAAGGAACATTTCCTTTTATAAGATTTAAACAGACTTCACATACACACTGGATGAATTTCTCATCCTCACTAATTAGTTTACGTTTTCAGAAGGTTTCAGCTTTTTAAATTTTTTATAAGAGGTAAATACTTTGCAACTAGAGCACTCATTATTCAGGTATGTATACAGTTTCTATCTCATAGGGCAGAATGTTGGTACGGAGCAGCACTCTGTGCGTGTTTTTGGGATGAAGTTCACACATCAAATAACCGTGTGGGATCGAAGTAACCTCTTTATATACTTTTAAGAACTCTTTCCTTTGAAGGGGAAACATTTGAGTTGCCAATACATTAATTTGACTCATGTCTCTTCTCTGGCCAAACAACAGTAAATACTGTGTGTTTAAAGAAACACTTCGCATATGCTTGCTTTGATGAAAAATATTCTGTGTTATGAAAAACACAGAGATATTTAGATGGTGAGAATAAACTGTGAACGCTTCTGCTATTTCCAAATTCAATTTGTGCATTAAATCATCTAATATAATAATTTTGTGTCCATGTATATTGTCCAGCGACCTAATATCGTATATGCCTTCGTGAAATTGAATAACATCTTTATATTCTTTAAATTTTTCCTGATAAACATTATAACACATATTATTTTTAACAGGTGCTTGTTCGAAAAATCTCCATTTCCTACAAACGTAATTTAATATAAAAGGTTTTAACCCACAGCTGTCGGACCAGCGTACAAGACATGTAGCCCGACCTTCGGAACGTAAAACTTTCTCTGAAATACCAGTAGCTGTTAAGTGATTAATGTACTAATGGATTAATTAAAGATGTGACTGTCAGTAAAGTAAGAGAATTTGAAGATCATTTCTTATTAGAAATGGAAAACAGATATAACAGAAACTCTGTGTGTTTTAATTCTTACATTAAAAATAAAAAAGTATTAAAACAAAAATAAAAATAGAAATAATAAATAAAAAGTAATAAAAAATATAAAAGAAAACATAATGTTAATAAATATATGAGTTAAAGCAGTAAAGCAGAAAGTTAAAGCAGTAAAGCAGAAAGTTAAAGCAGTAAAGCAGAAAGTTAAAGCAGTAAAGCAGAAAGTTAAAGCAGTAAAGCAGAAAGTTAAAGCAGTAAAGCAGTAAAACAAAAGCATACTAATCCCCTAGGTGTTAGGTAACACCTCTATTGATTTACTGATTTACTGCTTTAAGGTATGTAATGTATATGGAGTTAAAGCAGTAAAGGCTAAGGAGTTAAAGCATAAAGCAGTAAAACAAAGCATACTAATCCCCCCTAGGTAATAACACCTTTTGAATTTACTGATTTACTGCTTAGGTGTGTAAAGTATATGTTTTTAATAAAATTTTAGTGCAATTGTAGTAAAAAATGAATGACTCATAGTATATTTGAAAAGAAATTCTTTGAATAGTTTACATTGACATCATATTTTTCGTTCACGCTGGAATTTTGCGCCTGCGGGCGCACGCGGCGGCGGTTACGCGGGATATGGCGCCTGCGGGCGCACGCGGCGGCGGTTACGCGGAAATATTGCGCCTGCGGGCGCACGCGGCGGTTTCGCGACGGGGCTGACCTGCGGACGCGGACTCTGAAACGTTTGCGGTCACTGTCTCAAATGTGTAACTCTTTAGATATATATTCTGTCATGCTGTAAGTGTTATAAAAATACTAACTCGTAGTAGGAAGCATTCTAGCAGATTGTAATGTACACCATTCGGTTCCTCATACCTTATTACCTAGGGGTAGACACCCATATTAGGGCTATTCTAGGCTCAGGGGAGGCTAGAAAAGGCTTGAAAAAAGTTGGACACTCAGTTGCACTATGTGGCACTTCACGTTGGCACTATGTGGGCACTCAACTTGGCACTCATTTGGCACTCACTTGGCACTCATTGACACTATTGGCACTCACTTGGCACTCACGCTGGCACTCACCTGGCACTCATCTAATACTCATAGAAACACTAATAGAACATCACTAGGTACTTCTTACGGTGGTTGGGAACCATCAAAGCCATCAAGTTAGCGTGGGTCAAAATTGACCCATGGTATATGACAGGGTCAAGGCTGAAATATCATGGTCAAACAAGTTTAAGACATCAAAAAAGGGGACACGTGTAGGCTAGGTATAGGTGTACGCTAGGTGAAGGCTGGGTGGAGTCTAGTGTAGGTGTAAGGAAGGCTGGTGGAGGCTAGTGTAGGTGTAGGTGATAGGCTAGGTGAAGGCTGGGTGGAGGCTAAGGTGTAGGTGTAGGCTAGGTACAGACTGGGTGGAATCTAGTTGTTTGGTGTACGGTTAGGTGAAGGATGGTGGAGGCCTAGGGTAGGTGTAGCGCTAAGTGAAGGCTAGGTGTAGCTGGGTGTGGCATGATAGCTGGGTGTAGGCTGGGTGTGTGCGGTGTGTGTGTGTGGTGTGTGTGTGTGTGTTGTGGTGTTTGTGTGTGTGTGCGTGTGTGTGTGGTGTGTGTGCGCGCGCCCGGCGTGTGTAGATGTTACAAGAATATCAAAAAATAAGGGCTAAGCCCCTAAACGGTAGGATTAGGGTGGGTCAAAATTGACCCATGGATGACCAAAGGGTTGGTCGAAATCAACGGTTGCTGACGCAACCGTTTGGCGCAACCCTTCTTCGAAGGGTTGCAAAAATTAGGGATGCCGAAAAAATTAGGTTGCCAAAAAATTAGGGTTCTCAAATTGGGCTGCAAAAAATTAGGGTTCCCCAAAATGCGCGGAGTATCTCAAAAAAAAATTAGGGTTGCCGAAAAATACCGTGGGCCCCAAAAATGACCCATGGAAGACGGAAGGGTTGGTCGAAAAAAAGGGTAAAGGCCCAAAAAGGTAAAGCCCTAAAAGGTAAGGTCAGTGTAAATTTGGGCTAAAAGAGTCAGCCAAAAAGGTAAAGGTCAAAGGATAAGGGCTTGGGCAAAAAAGGTCAGGGAGTAAAAAAGCGCTGTGGTCAAAAAAGGTCAAAAAGGTCGCGGTCACTTTGGGCGAGCAATATGACCCCCCTACTA
>JABUQX010121192.1:7500-17500 GCA_015478945.1 Trachelipus rathkii
AGCGATCATTTAATGAATGTGCGGATATGCTCCGCGGACTGGTATGCGGATGCGGAGTTACCTGCATCCACTAAATATATATATATTCAGAAAATCTAAATACTGCATAAACCTGACGCAAACAATATAGCATTCATTCAACTTCAACATGGCTAAAAGCACAGACAGCAGAATGTCGCCTCTCCAAAAAATCATCAAATAAAAACTTTAATTTGCCACTTGACCGCAACGTCGGCACCACCACCCCTCAAATCTACAAACAACAGTTGGCGATAACTTTCAAGAAAAAATCTCCCCAAAATCCTCAGAGTAACATTTGATGAAACTCATCTCACCTTCACAAAATCATAGATAAATAATTTCATAGCAAACAGGAAACAACCATATACGAGCCATCGTCGGCATATGACTTCAACAAAAACAAACGACTTCACGCACCATATACAAAAGGATAATACATAAGCCCCAACTCTAAACTACGCAGCGCTCCCCAACTTGCCACTCACTAAACTAACTGAAACCAACAGTAAAAAAAAAACTCCAGACACACAAACAAAACGACTACGAATATCATACAGGATGTACATTAACCAGACACCAACCACAACACCTACACTAAGAGAAAGAACCAAAATACACCCATAGAAACACACGGGACATGAAGGCATCATTTCTTTGCCAAAACTCAAACACTCCAACACCCATGCCATACTGGCCTCTCCAATCCCATCCACCACAAACTTAAACAACCACCTTCATCAACCCAGCCTACTCTCATAACAGATCCTGACCAACATCCCCCTCCACTAAACAACACATCATACACCAACAAATCCACACAATAACTAACAGTAAAACTACCTAAAAAGACGCAGACAGCCAAGCACATTTCAAAAAAACATCCACTCAGAACATAGCACCGGAATTCACTTGTCCTTCCATAGAACTAAGCTGCCAATCTTTGGGCAAAAATAAATGCGGTCCCACCAAACTTACAATATTATAACACAGGATTCAACCTCAACGACCAAAAACACTACAAATATTTGTCCACATTGGTAACCAGATCTCGGAAACTATATCTCATTTTCTCTTTACCGTGTCAATTCTAGGCTCTTTACGCAGAAGCAATGTTGATAACATTATTCATTCCTGATGTATGTGGAAGAGACCGGTCTGGTCGGGCGTGAAACCGGGGGTATCTGGAGATGCGGTTATGCGACCCTGAAGAGCGGGGTGGTCGGGTGGAAAAGTAAAGTATTATATATATTAATATATATATTATATATATAATATAATATTATATATATATATATATAATATAAGTATATATATATTATATATTATATTATATTATATATATAATATATATATTATAATATATATAATTTTAACAATAATAACACAATGGTCGTTGGTATATAATAATATATATATATAATATATATATTATATATTATTATATATATATATATATATATATAATTAATATATATAATTTATATACTATATATATTATATATATATATATAATTATATAATATATACTATATATATAATTATAATATATATATAATAATATATATATATATAGTATTATATTATATATATTAATATATTATATATATATATATTTTATAATATATTTATATATATATATATATATATATATATATATATCGCGTGCGTGCATTCCACGTTTTATTTATATATTTTTTTTGTACAACCATTTTTTTATACATTCCTTATTTGAAGAGAGCTATATATATATATTTTAAAATATATTATATATATATATATATATATATATATTATATATATATATATATAATATATATATATCTATAATATATATATTATATATATATATATATATATATATATTATATAATATATATATATCCTTTTACCTGCACATGTCTGGGCATTTTATTATCGTTATTTTTTATTTTGTTTCTTTTAACTGTTTGAATAGCTGGTTTGGATTTCTGTACATTTTGTCATCGTCCCTAATTTTGCTTCCCTTAGATATTATCTTTCTAATTCTCATCCTTTTTTCTTTTGTCTAAGATTCAGATACGTAAGAATCCTTCCCTTTTGATCAATCAGTATATAACTTGCCTTTTTCCATACTTTTCTTCTTCTTAAAAATGGAAAGTCTTTGCCTTTTACAAACGTGTTTCAACACTCTTGAATGTCTAATTACTTCTATACTCTGTGACTAGTAAGTTTTCCCCCCAACTTCAGTAATGTGTTTCTACAATATAGACTATTTCCCTCCCCCCAACAAATTTTTTTTGTCTTTTTTGATCCTTTTCTAAATCTGTCAAGGATATTGCATCGTCCTATTGAAAATGCTGAGATTCTTTATATCAGTTTGAGCGGTTGGAGCCCTCTCATGCCGATCTAAGAGGAAAGGAAGACAAGTCGTTCATGCAGTATTCTCGAACAATTAATCAGGGAAATAGTAACATACCCCGTATCATCCTTTCAACCTATACCAATTCTTGATCACTTTTGACCAGTGAGTGCTTCACCACTAGTCCTTCTTGTTATAATACACAATTTTCCCTCCTATTTGGTAACTGATCACAATTTTATAGCTCTTTATCATAGTGCTTTATTTATATGCCTGCAGTTAAATGTTGCCCTAAACGTATCTTTTAGCATTTTATTTTGTTTATCAGCTTGTGAACGAAGTGCCATTTAGTGACACCTGCTTTAAAGTTATGAGACTTCTTAGTTATTATGAGTCGGAGATGTTATTGCTAATGCTATTGTCACATTCACTTTCTATTTAATTAAATTTTGCAATCCTCAAAATCCATCGTTCGATGACTTTGGTTCTCGTGCCACTCAGAGAGACAATGAGTATCTGGCACAGATATATTTTTAAGCTCTCCTATAGCTCTTGCAATTCTTATACAGCTTGAATGTAGTTGCAGGGATATTATTCGACGAGCTTAGTGTGGTATAACTAAAAGGATTTTCGAAATCGCGATGGTTCTTCTAAGTGCTAATTTTTAATATCTGAACCTCTTGAGAAAGCATATCTTATCATCTCACAAAGATAATTTTGGTGGAGATTTCTAGCAATTTAATTCTCGGTTGATTATAGTTTCTTTCTATCCAGACTAATGTGTTCTGTGGAATTCTTCGCCTCCATCTGTTTTTCCTTCTGGATTTAGTCATCCTCACTTTAATTAAAACTCGAATTTAATATCCTATGAGAGGGTTGCATTAGAACGAGAATGTGTTAGTGTTTCAACGTTTTTATACCCCTGTTAATATTTCCTTGCCAACTATATATAATATATATATATATATATTATATATATATTATAATTATATATCTATATATATATATATATAATTTATATATATATATATATATATAATATATATGTATGTTAATATATATATAATATATATATATAAATAATATATATATAATATATATATAATATATATAATATATATATATATATATAATATATATAGTAATATATATATATATATGTCGCTTTTCCTCCTTTCTTGTTATTGGTTGAACAATTTCCGTTGTGTTGCTTTAACTCCTTTCATTCGCTTATTTCCTATTTTGGTCTGTATCAACTAACGATGAATATTTTACTGCATAACCTGAAGACTCATTCTTCTATGACTTATACCAAGCTATTGTAATGAAGCTAATGGATCCTTCACACAAGGTTGGAATTCATCGGCAGCCTGGCTGCTTAAAGTATTTAGATTTCAGATCCCTATCAGTAAATCAACACAAGAAACCAATAACTAGGAATGCTAATTTCAGTGGAAGAGTCTCACCTCCTTATCTTATTATCTTATTTATAAAGGCTCTCACTTTATCTGCATTAGTTCTGTAGGAGAGTTTTCACTCCTCATTTGTTAGTTTGCTAGACAGTCTTATTAAAAGTAATAAAGGATAAAGAGGGATGAATTAGAAGCACTTTAAACAATCTATATTAAAAGTCACAGTACAAAATATGCATAGAAAAATAACGACAATTTAAACTAAAATAAACCCATTCACACATAACCCACATCTAACCTCGTAATTCCAATTCCCATAAACGTGAAACATTGAATACCGAATTAAGAGAAACTGAAAGACCTAAAAAATTACATAATAACAATAAATCTGATCTAATTATTACACAATATTTATATTATAATAATTATTATTATTATTATTATTATTACAATTTTTTATATTCATTATTATTATTATTATTATTATTATTATTATTATTATTATTATTATTATTAATTTTATTATGTATTATATTATATTATTATTATTTTATTATTGAGAGAGAGCATCTATTTATTATGCTAATGAATCTTTATGTCGACTGGATTCGTACCTCCGCCATTAATTAAAGCTTCATTTTGGCACTGATTTGAGGAGGCATCTGATTAGATGAGATTAACATTTTCACACTGTTCATCTGGACTCATATGGGTACGTCTCACTCCATGAAACTTCTTTCGGATAATTAAATTCTTTTTTACTCACATCGTTTATGCTGTAAAATTTTAGAATTAGCATTTTATCTAAATAATCAATATGATTAAATTGAAACATATTTATATTATATATATATTATATTATAATATAAGTATATAATATATATATATATTTATATATATTATATTATATATAATATATATATATATATATATATATATATATATATTATATATATTTATACATATAATATATATATATATACACAGAGCGTGTATACATATATAATCAACATACATATACATAATCTATATATATATATGTTTAAGAGTCTACGCTTATTGCGTGTGTTATTTTCTTTCTTTATATGTATTATTTTTTACGTTAATATTTAAATTTCTTTATAAAGTAATTTCACTTTAACAAACTGTGAGGCACTACTGCACCAGGTGAATGCAAAGACAGAATGAGGTGTGCCCCAGCTCCTTCGTATGCTCGGACCTGTGGCGGTTGCATAGGTACGCAATAACTACGGGGTGAGGTACAGACCATTTGGGGACTCCCGCCTTTGTGGTGTTCCTGTGGAAGGAAATGAGGAAATAGAGAGAAAAAGACAGGATCGAGCCTGTATATTTCTTATGCCAGTTTGGTGTTGTTCAACCAATGGGCAATCGTGAGAAGACGCTATTTTGTTTAAGAAATTCAAGGTATGCAGCCGAAACGGCGCCATACTCTAAAGCTCTTCCTGCAATGGTTTTTTTCCATTGACTCATATGTGCTAAGCAACATATCGAATCACGATACCGTCCTCTTCGCCGGAAATGGGAACTAGTTATTATGGAAAAAACCATTCCACTATTCTCAAGAAACAATTCATGAAGAAATGAATAAGAATATTGAACCTAAAAAGAACAATTCTGGAATAAATTCTTACTAGATTTGAAGAAAAGTGAATATATGAAAAGTTTCTTCATAGGTTCCAAGGGAAATTCCTCTCCTAACAGAAAGTATTCTGGAAGTAGGTTATAGAAAAAATGAATAGTCTGAGAAAGTGGACCAAGCCCGAAACCAATTGTTTTTTTTGGAAGCATATGATGAAGTAACTTGTTTTTTCCAACACCGCGAATGATAAAATATAGAATGAAAATTAATATATAGCATTGGGTAATTGTGTGTGGTTAATTCATATTGGTTTTCCCAAACAATCTTTAGAAAATTTACCTTCTTCGATTTTGAATCCATTATATTTTATCTAAAAGAAATGTAAACTTTATCTCGAGTGTTATGGTGTTTGGTAAATCACATTTGACCTATAAATATTTTTGGTATTGGTCAATCGGTGATTTTGATTACTTTCCTTTGATTCTATTATTCTTAGTCACGACTAGTTTTTTACTTTTAATTTTACTGGCCTAAACTTTTGGTCGTTTGTTAACGTTAATATTAAAATTCTTCACTTAATGATGAATAGGAACAAAAATGTTATCGCCTAGACTTAGTTAAAATTACCCTACTTCTATCTTTTTGGCTTTAGTTTCATTCGTATACCATTAGACTAACAAAGTTTCTTTGAAGGTTTACATCTACATAAGCGATAAACAAACATTATTATAAATGTTATTACGACAATTAAGCACTAGTTTTATTTTCTAAGGTTAGTATTAACTTTGTTAAAAAGAAAACTAATTCTAAAAACATTAGTATAAAGCTATAAGAAAGTTATTTGAAAATGTTAATTGAGGGAAGGGTGGATCAAGATTCACCATATTTTATTATTTCTAGCTGAATAAACTGGAGCACATACACTCGGAATATGATATATATATATATATATATATATATATATATATATATATATATATATATATATATATATATATAATATATATATATATATATATATATATATATATATATATATATATATATATATATAGATATATCGAAAGCAGAAGGGTTAATAGATTCATTTTCTCAGCTTTCAGCGCAAGTATCTCACAATCAATACACTACAATTTACAAGTAGAACCCTTTTGTGTTCTCTGAAAAAGGGTTTGTATTTGTAAAACCCTTTTTTAGATACTTCTATGTGTTCGCCCTTCACAATTCTCAATACCGTCAGTACCTAATTATTATACATTTCAAAACATGCCTTTGTATTAAGTATGCGAAAGCCTATATATGCGCATGCATCTAGATATGAATTAGGCTTTCTACTAAAGAAATGTTTAGTCATAATTTTATTTTTTAACAACACTATTGTTTAAAACAACTGTTAGTATCAATATTAAAATAAAATTAAAAATAGTAATGTAGAAGAAGTGTTAGTACTATCATCTACTTAAATTAGAACATGCTAAGCGTCTAAAAACAAAAATATTTAATGGAGTGTCAACTATCCTCTTCTTAATTAAAAAAACATGCTAAGCGTTAGAGCAAAAGTGTTAAAATTAAAGGCAAGGTAGGATGACAATTTCTTGCTGTTCTTTATTTTTAATCTTTCTTTTTAATAAGAAAATCTTTTTTTTTTGATTAATCTTCGCCATGAAAACTGGGGCCCACCCTTTGGAGGAAACCGTAGGTAGTAATTTGATAAAAATAATGAAACATAATTGAAAAAAAAAATTTTTTTTTTCAAATTTTATCAGTTGAAACCAAATGTTCAACGAAATGTTTTCGTAATTATGCAAATGCGTGTTTATTATAAAATCCAACTAAAAATCGAAGTTATGTTTGATCTATAGACTAAAAACAAAATATTCTTATGCTAGCCAAGTAACTTATTTATACATAAAACCGTTCTATTTATAATTATGCAAAACGTTTTCCTCGTAAGACGCTATGATTACTTAAAGCTCATAATTTATGAAGCAATTAGAGTATTATACTGGCGGTTATCTTAAAAGTTAGCAAGCAAATTGAATACAAAGCGATTTTAAAAAAAAAATCTTAAAGTCTATATCAGAGGTTCCCAAACTTTTTTGTCTCATAGACCACTTGCCATGTTTTTCGGTTTTGGGTAGACCCCCTGCTTACCTGATATTGATTTTTTGCAAAAATTGTAAAAACAATGAAGAATTTAATACATTTAGTTAATTAAATTGAAAATTAAAATCAAACCAAAATAAAATTTAGTATCTGTTACATAAAATAAGTATAAAGCAAAAAATAAAAGCTTTTAGTGAGAGGGATGAACCTGATGCTTTAATAATAAATTTTCAACATTTGGCATCAATTTAGTTAGGTTTAATCTCAAATCTCCTCGGTTAATGATGTCCATTTTTTTTTTTTTTTTTTTTTTTTTTTTTTTTTTTTTTTTTTTTTTTTGCTAGGAGATTGGCAATCGCGCTGAATCCTCCTTTCACTAGGTATAAGGATGGATAAGCAATTAAAAAACTTTCTCGGATTCTCCAACGGATAAGTAACTAGGTATGCTCTTTCAAGCCAGAATTTCTGATATTCATTTCTAAACTGTAACCTAAAGTTTCTTCTTAGTATTATTCCGATCAGTTCTCTTGTAATATGACATCCCTTTCTTATATGTCACCATATGGATTGATTAGCCACTGTGGTATTACCATATTCAAAACATCCTCTTTCTTTTTAACCTTTCTGAATCGAGGGTTTTATCTGTTAACGTAGGTTTGTTAGTATCTGGTTACATTAAAATATACTAAGCAAAAAATAAATGCTTTTAGTGGGAAGGATGAGCCTGATGCCTTAATAATAAAGTTTCAACATTTGGCATCAATTTAGTTATGTTTAATCTCAAATCTCCTCGGTTAATGATGTCCAGTCTGTTTCTTTCTTTTTTTTTGCTAGGAGATTGGCAACCGCGCTGAAACCCTTTTCCACTAGGTATAAGGATGGAAAAGCAATTAAAAACTTTCTCGCGATACTCCATAATACGGGATAAGTAACAGGTATGTCTTTTTGAAGCCATAATTTTTTTTATTCGTTTCTAAACTGTACCTAAAAGTTCTTCGTTAGTGCTTATTCCGATCAGTTCCTCTTGTAATATGACATTTGTTTCTTCAATTTCACCATATGGATTGATTATCCGCTGTGGTATTACCATAGTCAAAACATCCTCAAACATAGTTTCAAAATCTGAATAGAGGGCATTTAAAAGTTGAACGTAGGTTGAAACGTCGTCTTCCTGATAGTTTGTCTGTGACAAATTGGGGAACTGGGAAATTCTCGCCGTCCAATGTTTTGCTTCATTAGCTTAATTCTGGCAAGAAACGCTGAAATGATGGACTTTGTTTTAATCAAATTTAGACTGTCACCTTGTAACTGCAAGTTAACCTAATTAAATTTAGTAAACAAATCTGTTAAATTGACAATGTCTGGTTCCCACTTAATTAAATTTTCTTTTAAAATTGGATCTTTAGCATCCAGAAACTCTAAAATAGTCTCAAAAAGTGCAAAAAATCTTGTCAAACATAAAGTCTTTTGACACCAGCGTATTTCAGTGGGTGAAGGAGTAAATTGATGACAGTTCTCGTCATTTCTCTTCACACAATTCCGCAAATAACCTGTATTCAACTGCGTTTGTTTCGGATTCGTTTTACTGCCAGAATGAACTAATTAAGAGATTCATGCAATCTACATTCAGATTTTTAGCATTAAATGTTGTCGATGGATGACGCAGTGTATTGCTAACACCCGGGTACATTTGTTTTGTTTTAATTTATAAATCCACAATAGCGCCCAAACATGGTAGGTGCTCCATCTGTAGTTACTGATATTATTTGATAAGTGAATTGTTTTTTCTATGAAGTAATCTTTCAAAACATCAAATATTGATCGCCTTTAGTGTCGGCTTTTGTCAAAAGGTCTCAACGTAAGAGCAGTTTCTTCATAGATTTTTTTGATGCATATGAAACGCACATATGCCAATATAATGCTTCATTACCAGTAAAGTTGACTCGTCCAGCCGTATAGAGGAATGGGTCGTTTGCAAATCATTACACAAGAAGCTCTCAATATTATAACTCATTTCATCAATACGTCTTTCAACTGTGTTGTTGCTTAAAGGAATTCTTTTAATGATATCAGATGCAGGTTTGTGTAAAACAGTTTTTAAAACCTCTTCAACGGCTGGCAAAATTAACTTTTCTCCGATAGTATGCGGTTTTCCGGATTTTGCTATAAGTAGTGAGATATTTTAAGACGCCCGCAAACCATCATCGTCTCTTTGCGACGTCGAAGCGAACATTCTGTCCACCGTGGGTCTCTTCTGAATTTTATCTTTAAGTGTTGAAAGTATTTCAAATCTTTACCTGTTTTATGAGGGTGACATCTTCTCAGATGATCCTCCAGCTTAGATGGTTTCATAGCGTCATTGCTTAAAACTTTGTTGCATAAAAGGCACATAGGCAATTGTGAGACAAGAATGGACAAAAATTTCTACTGCGCGTATGTGTGTGACATGATGGCTGGCAAAATATCATTATGTACAAGTTTTTACAAGTTCAAAGTGTATTGTTGCGACCACAAAGCGAATGG
>JABUQX010121192.1:25000-27500 GCA_015478945.1 Trachelipus rathkii
ATATACATATATATATATATATATATATATATATATATATATATATATATATATATATTATTATATTATATATATATATATAGTATATATATATATATATATATATAGAATAAAAGTGCAATTGATTTCTTGTTTCATTTCATATTCTGTTATTAATCAAAAAGATAAAAATCAATTAAAAATCGATAATTAGGCAAAAGGCAATTCTTTTCTGCAATCATTCAATTATTATTACAATAATTTTTCCAATCAATTTCCTCATCTTGTGATAAAAAAAGAAATATAAAAAAATACGAGAAAGAAGAAATAAATTAACTTTTTTGTTTTTTGAAAATGTTTTCTGAACGAACGACGAAGTCATTTGACCTTGACTCTATATCAATAACAAATTTGGTCAAGACGGCACGTCTCTCCTCTCGCTCTCGTTTGTGTACGCTGAATATGTGCGCTCGTTTACGCACACTGAACCAAACCTATTTTAACCAAGATAGCCGCAATATATATATAATAATATATATATATATATATTATATATATATATATATATTATATATATATATATATATATATATATATATATATATATTATATAATACTTATTTTATTATATTATTAAAAATAAAAATTAAAAAAATGAAGCTATTAAAAAATATTAATCAACAATGAAGATGTTTAAAGTAATTTAAGTTGATATTAAATTTAAATTTTAAAACAAAAATCTTTAATAGGTATTCGTATTTAGATAATAATAAATTATTTTAATATATATATAAAAAAAACGAGGTGCTACCCTACCTCTTTTGGCAAATTCGTTGGGAAGAAATTCCTTTTCCTTTACCTGCCGCTAGGGGTCTCCGCTTTAACTCGGAGACAGAGTGCGTCCAAATTGCAGCGGGAAGGCTGTCTGTGGTACCTCAGTGTATGCTACGGAAGAATTTGTGTGTGTGTCTGGCGTTCTCCACTTACGCTTTCGGTACACACCATCTAATTCTGTACAATATGCCTGCGTGCGTGTGCGTTAGGGTGTATATATATATAATATAATATATATATATATATAATAATAATATATAATATATATAATATATATATATATATATAATATATATATATATATATATATATATATATATACTGTTCCTTTTGACACGCACGGATGCAAAATAAAATGGGTGTTATAGAAATAATGATTAGCCTATCTACTTCTATACTTTCCCTCCCGTTGCACACAAACAAACAACCAACCCTTTTATTTAAAGATATGTTTAATATTATAATTAATTTGTTTTAATTATTAAATTTTTTGTTTTACTTAATTACTTAGTTTTATTGATACAAAAATATTTTTTTTTTTAAAATTTAAGTTGTTACTTTCCCTTTTTTTGAAATACTTGGGAACTTATCTTTTGTTTGATTCTTTGCTTGTTGCAAGAATCTGTTTTTCTTTTTTCTTTTCTGGGGAGGCCTTCCTTCTCTGTTTCTGTTTGTCGACGAAACTTTTTTCGGCGTTGCAGTTGATGAGGAAACACAGTTCCTTGGGTTTTATGCAAAAGGGGTTTTAGTTAATTTAGACGCCTAATCTATGATATAAAATGTACTGTTTAACTTTTAAATTAGCAACTAATTATCCTCTTTAAAAATGAACCTCTATATCTTTTCAAAGACTGTTTTTTATTCTCTTTTTTCAAACTACTATTTTCTAATCTGACTGCGTATTTCCATTTATTTGCCTCTTCTACGGCAATCCAATAATAATAAAAGAAAGTAATAATAGTATCGACGGCATAAAAATAAATTAAGTATCGCTTTTTCGTGGATTCCTCAATCCTGGCATCAAGGGCGCTTAGTGTCGTTCTATTTACTTTTATTTCTGCAACAATTTTCGTTATGTTGCTTACTCCTTCATTCGCTTATTTACCTTGTTTTGGTTCTGTATCAACTACGATGAATGTTTTACTGCATAACCTGAAGACTCGTTCTTCTATGACTTATACCAAGCTATTATAATGAAGCTAATGGATCCTTCACACAATGTTGGAATTCATCGGCAGCCTGGCTGCTTAAAGTATTTAGATATCAGATTCCTTTCAGTAAATTAACACGAGAAACCAATAACCAAGAATGCCAATTTCCATGGAAGAGTCTCACCTCCTTATCTATTATCTCATTTATAAAAGGCTCTCACTTTTATCTGCATTAATTCTGTAGGAGAGTTTTCACTCCTTAATTGTTAGTTTGATTAAACAGTCTTATTGAAAAGTAATAAAGGGTAAAGAGGGATGAATTAGAAGCACTTTAAACAATCTATATTAAAAGTCACAGTACAAAATATGCATAGAAAAATAACGACAATTTAAACTAAAATAAACCCATTCACACATAACCCACATCTACCCTCGTAATTCCAACTCCCATAAACGTGAAACATGGAATACCGAATAAAGAGAAACTGAAAGACCTAAAAAATTACACAATAACAATAAATCTGATCTAATTATTA